>BGNK01000990.1:24198-35026 GCA_003297005.1 Symbiodinium sp. clade A Y106 | reverse complement strand
CGTCCCTGAATGATATCATCAAAGTAAACAACAAGTTTATCAGCCGAATCCTCAGCAAAAAAGGCCTTAATTGCAGAGTAACATACCGAGTCATGTCCCGATGCTGTGTTGGGTTTGGTATGGTCCAGGGCTTGCTGTACTTCTTCACGTCTTACTCGTTTAGCAATCACAGAATGCTTTACGCGAAGCTTGTCTACCTGCTCTTGTAAGACTGGTAATTCATCTGACGGGAGAGAATATTTACGCGAGTAAAANCTTCTTCACGTCTTACTCGTTTAGCAATCACAGAATGCTTTACGCGAAGCTTGTCTACCTGCTCTTGTAAGACTGGTAATTCATCTGACGGGAGAGAATATTTACGCGAGTAAAAGCCCATCATGCAGTCTGCAGCTTTCTCTTGACCCCCCAAACGCTCAATAAAACTCCCCTCGGAAAAGGTTTGTGAGGCGCTGCGTCTTAAGTGCGAGATAGCTGCCCTGTCTCCATCCCTAGCATCTTTTAGGAGTTGGACCCTATGAATACGTTGNCCCTCGGAAAAGGTTTGTGAGGCGCTGCGTCTTAAGTGCGAGATAGCTGCCCTGTCTCCATCCCTAGCATCTTTTAGGAGTTGGACCCTATGAATACGTTGCGCTTCCGTTCGGGCGTCGTGTATTTGATTCATCAGGGTCAATCTTTCAGCGGGGTTAGATTGGATCTTTCGTAGACGAATTAATTCCCGTATTTCAGGCGGGTCATGGTACTTCCTAGAGGGGTGTCGAGACGAGTTATTCTTACAGAGGTCCTGAAATGATTGCTGTGTGAAGGTGAAATCGGGGTCTCGTGCAGCCGTGGTCAGCGCATTCAGAGACGTGATCCACCTACCGCANTAAACTCGTTCGTCCCCAGAAAGTCCCCACGATCGGGATATGGTCAGAAGGGAGAGCAATCTTAAGATCAGGGCGGAGGTGGAAGGTCATCTCAACTCCCGGCCAGCGAAAGAGAATCCGGTCAATTGAACTGCTTTCATTCCTGGCTTCCCAAGTGTTTCCTGTGGGTTGAATTCAAGCCCCCTATGACCACAAAGGAAAAGGAGGCGTGACAGTCCAGCAAAGGTTGAATTCGGGAAAAGTAGGTTCTGGTTACAGTCCAGGCCAAGTAAAATACAGTNTCATCAAGGTTGGAAAGGGATGTAAGCCATGCATCCAATGAATCTCGACGCTGTTGATGTGGGAAATGTCCTGTACCTAGAAAAAGCTTACGTCCTAATGCAGAACATTCAAGTATGAACCCCACTCCAAAGGAAGTCTTGGTTTTCGGCAACAAATCAAGTTGATCCCGAAAAACAATCGCAACTGCATGGTGGCTTAAGGGTGCCTGGTGCACAATGACCGTACAAGGCTGACCAGCAAGATAAAGGTGATCCGTATGAAACTCGCCTTCCGGTACACGTGAAAAGCCTCCTATAAGGACGTTTTTGTTCTTCAGGGTTCCTAGGAGTCACGCTACAACTAAATTCTGAAGCGCTTGCAACGATTTACCATGCAGGTTCCACGTCATCGCCGTGAATTCGGGCATCAGCTTGCGTTGTTTGCTTCGAGGCTGTCGAGGGACTGGGGTTGTCTTTAGTCAAGCGATAAGCTCTGAGGCAATTGTTTCCTTATCTCGAGGCAGTACGCGACTGAGTGTGGCCAAATCTACCCACCATCCCGATTCGTCTCCACGGGAATCGTTCAGCAATAGGGAGTCATCTCTGGGAGGTTTAAGATTCGCATGAAAAAGCACTTGTTCTCCTCTNCGACTGAGTGTGGCCAAATCTACCCACCATCCCGATTCGTCTCCACGGGAATCGTTCAGCAATAGGGAGTCATCTCTGGGAGGTTTAAGATTCGCATGAAAAAGCACTTGTTCTCCTCTAATCCACAGCTTTCCTCGCCAGTCTAAGTCAATAAACATCTCACTGACGTAGCGAGCACAGTATTCCTTAACTCCAACCAGGGCTCGAATCTTTGCGCGCTCTTCACGACTGCGGTTTCTAGATGCCCACAATTTGCTACTANCTAAGTCAATAAACATCTCACTGACGTAGCGAGCACAGTATTCCTTAACTCCAACCAGGGCTCGAATCTTTGCGCGCTCTTCACGACTGCGGTTTCTAGATGCCCACAATTTGCTACTAGACTGTTGTTGGATGGAGCTGTAGGGGTGTGTTTCAAAATGCTTCTTTAGGGCTTTGAGCGTCAAGGCCTGGACTTGTCGTCTCTCTGCAAGTTTGCTTGATCCGAACTNTTTGCTACTAGACTGTTGTTGGATGGAGCTGTAGGGGTGTGTTTCAAAATGCTTCTTTAGGGCTTTGAGCGTCAAGGCCTGGACTTGTCGTCTCTCTGCAAGTTTGCTTGATCCGAACTGCAGTTCAACTCTAGCAAAGTTTGTTCGGATGAATGGTACGTGGATGTCCTTCAACAGGGGGCCTGCTTCAAGGGTCTCGAANAAGTTTGTTCGGATGAATGGTACGTGGATGTCCTTCAACAGGGGGCCTGCTTCAAGGGTCTCGAAAATACGCCTGATTTCCGCCTCTACTTCACCCTTCTTGGCCTCTTGCCATCCCCCAATCACCAATTGTAGGTCATCCACGATGGGTTGATTACCGCCTCCACTAGCTGTAGTGCTGCGTGGGCTACTGCCAGGTCCTGACCGGAGGGGGGCAGGGCTCACCGACCTCCCGGCACGNCGCCTCCACTAGCTGTAGTGCTGCGTGGGCTACTGCCAGGTCCTGACCGGAGGGGGGCAGGGCTCACCGACCTCCCGGCACGAAGGTCTTTCATCTCTTCCTCCATGTTGTCAAGTCGGTTTTGGAATCTGCGTTGAAGTTCAGCCATATCCTGCTGTTTCTGGTCTATGTTCGAAACCTGCTCAGTAACTTGATTGATGCTCTTGGTATGGTTCTTTAGTTCAGACATCATCTCCCTTTGGCCTCCCTGAAACATTTCTCTGAGATCATTTACCCAAGAGGGGGTCCCTTGGTCAAGATTATAGAATTCTGTAGTCCTGGGGATCTCACCTGATGCTCCATTTCCCAACCCTGAACCTGGAACAAGTCCATTCCCAGAAGCCCCCAGAATTCCAGCGGGATTTCCGCCTCCGAATACAGGTGGTTCAGCAAGGCCCGGGGCAGCTATAGGCGAGGGTGCGAGAGGGCTTAGCAGGGGCTGTTGCTTCTCGGCAGGACTCTTCGTCTTCTTCTCAGGGCTAACCGTTTTCCCAGGAGGCTTCTTCACCAGTCCCTTGGTTTCGCTTGGTTTGCCTGGAGTACGTGTCTTACTAGCCGGGGTCGTGTTGGGGGCTGCGGCTGCAGCTACTTGATAAGGGTTCAGCTGGGCCACGAAAGATTCCTAGCAGCAACTAGGGCAGCTCGGGCAGCAGCAAGGTCATCAGCAGTAGGAGGCTTAGAAGCAGCAGCAGCAGAAGCAGCATGTAGAGGGCTGTCATCTTCACGTTCCCTTTCAGCCTCAATCATCTGACAATCNGCAGCTCGGGCAGCAGCAAGGTCATCAGCAGTAGGAGGCTTAGAAGCAGCAGCAGCAGAAGCAGCATGTAGAGGGCTGTCATCTTCACGTTCCCTTTCAGCCTCAATCATCTGACAATCGCCATCACCTGCACCATCCAACGACATGACCGAGACGGTTTTATCGGGTTTCGGGGAAGCACGGTAACGGGAAGCAAGTGTCTAGATTTTCGAGCCGATATGCCTTGAGCCAAAATGGCTTGAGCCGTAGCCGTTTAGGGTTTAGGGTTTAGGGAAGCATGTGCCGGATTCTAGCCCTAAGCCTTTCGTACTCACTATCCCTGAACCCGACAGGCCCTTCTCTACATTTGGAGTATTAGGGTTCCTGTTCGGGCTCCCCCAAAAACTTTTACGGCAGCCTTATAAAGCTTGCCATTAAAGGGATCGCAATTTAGAGAACTACCCATATGGAAGACAAGTCCTGAAACAAGAGCCCAAACCACCAAACCCCAAAGCCTAACCACTGTCCAACTCTCACGAAGAGTGCCCAAGGTAACCTTTATGCAGGCCACATGCGCTTTGATAATGCGGGTGTAGTCTATGAAGGGCAATCGGGAGCATCACTGAGTCTACCGCATCGGCCTCGATCATTAGAGTCTATAGGGTGTTGGGACAGGTTTTTAATACATGTACTTATATAGGACTATACGGAGATAATCTCGCTTCGTATGGTATTCAGCCCTTCCCTTTTTGCAAAAGGCCCCACAGAACTCTGGGTGGACTTGCTTTGTGATCGTTCCTGCATACCTTGTGTTCTGCCTTGGTTCTGTTTTGCTTAGGTCGGAGGGAGGCACATTTGTATGCATGCCGTAGGCATTTATGTATGTATGTATGTATGTATGCATGTAATCGTATGTGTGCATTCCCGTGCAAACACATACAAAGTTTCAGGGTCCACCTCGATACTGCGTAGCCTGCCTTGCTGAGTATGACCCGCCTGCAACTTCTCAGGGTTTGTCCGGTGTGTCTTCGCTCATTGCTAATACCAATAATAACACCAGTACTAATACTAATAATTACTACTACTAGTAGTAACACTAATGCTAATACTAACACTAGTGACTTACTTCTAACAAAGTCATGTTAACAAGAATGAAGATAATAACAGTAGCATTAAGAAGTACAACAATGCCCTGAGACACAATTGACCGATCGCCGAGGCTCAACTGAGCTGTCTGTGCCACAGACCCTTCTGCAAAGGAACCCCCTGATAACAAAACCTAGGCTAGGGTTTAGGGTTTAGGGTTAAGGGGACCCTACGATCACATCCAGCTCGGTGGGCTACTGCGCACCCCTCAAGTCGACGTGTGACTGCGATGCCCTACCTATAGTCTCCATTGTAGTTCCTTTTCAGGGTTAAACCAAATAAATAACTACATTTTTATATATATATATATATTTATATTTATACATATATATATATATACATATTCATTTATTTATTTAGGATCCTATAAGGCTATCAGGTAACCCCAAAGAGGAGCTACAATGGAGACTATAGGTAAATCCGAAATCCCTGAACCAGCCTGGCGGAACCACCCTCTCGCTAGATTGGTTGTCCTTGTGAGCAAGCTAGACAGGGCCGTATACCCTAATCCTCCACCCTCAGAAGACGGCATGTTGATGCGACCCTGTCTATTCTTTCTCATGAGACCTCTAAAGAGCAGAATCCTGAGCCTAAACCCGACCCAATCATCCCAACAGTCAAAACAATACATACCGTCACATAGGATCGCTTTGTAGGGATCGGAATAATTGGTGATATCATCCCCTTCCTAGTCCCCATATTCAGATATAATTCACCCCAAAGCCCGTTTTCTAATGATTCAAGCCCTTATCTCAGAGAATTTCGTCAGCAACCCTTATAGACCCTTGAAAAGGAGCCCTTCAGCCCGAAGCAGGGGATGCTACAATTCAATTCTTCAATCAACGGCATTCAAGCTTCCAGTGCCATGAAGATGGTGTTCACCAGAATCAAAATCGCAAAGGAGGTCTCGAAGAAGGGGCCTTCGGCAGCACGTACTTTCAAGGCCATGTGTTTACAACGGCCTCAATAGGTCGCATAGGGTTTGGCTGGGCATGTTCTGTTACATACACGTGGGGACTCTGAAGGGGTGCTGATACTATTGCTACATCTTTCGACAGCCCATGTTATTTGCGAGTCGGGCCTCTCAGGTCTGCCAGATTAATTACCTATACTATTTTGGGGGTTCCATAGTATACTTATGGAAAAAATGGACCCCGAAACCCTATTCTGTTTAAAAAAAGAGGAGTCATCTGGGCTTTGGAGCTTCAGCTCTTAAGCAGCCAGGACGTGCATACAGGTTCAGAAGCCTTCGGTTCGGGGTTTAGGGTTTAGGGTTTTAGGGTTTCTGGGTTTCGGATTTAGGGCTTATAGAGTTTAGGGCTTAAGATGACTCTATGCTTTGTAGCCGACATGTGAAGACAAAGCCTGCCTTGGTGCTCGTAGGGGCCCGAAGGTCCGTAAATGACAAGCCTGTCGCTTAGAGGGGGCCGAAGTCTTGAGTGGCATCTACTCCGCTGTAGCTCTGCAGCGCTTACAAGTGGATGCTGTCACGGGCCGTCTGTCAAGAATGCGCGAGCCTTTTTCTTTCTAGAGAGCAGCAGAGCAGATGGAACATAGACAAGCCCAAGAAACTCAAAACTAGCTAACCTTAACACCAGTTCCAATCAGGAGCTGGGGCATATGTCCCGCATTGAGACTTAACATTCACTAGAACCAAGGAGACGATGATCGACCTTCCCTGAAGCTTAAACCCCAACCCTAATTCTTCGGTGGGGGGCCTAGCAGGAGTTTGGCTAAAAACCCGGCCTGTAGGGTGTACAGTGAAGGGGTTGAGGGGGGTGAGGATGACGTGGTGAATTGGGCTTAAGGCTCGGCGGCTTAGGACCGAGTTCTAGATCTCCGTAAGCACGGCTCTTCCGCCTTTCACGAAGTTCCGCATCGAGGAGCAGTCGCAGTGAAATAGACCTCTGGACAATGGGATTGGAGGCGTGAATGGAGGATGTCGTATTTATTTCCTGCCTGTATTGATTAGGATCAAGGGTGAATCAAGGGTGTCGGACTTGGGAGCAAACGGCTTTAGCTGGACGAGGGATTCTGCCCACAGCATCCGGTGTAAGACAGACCGTCATCGCGGCTGTATCAATGGTGTTGCTGTTACCCAACATCAACAAACAACAGTAACAAAAACATAACGAACGAAATTCTTGCGAGAGAACTTCAATACTCCCCAAATTAAGGAACATACCCGATATGTACAGGGATCCTTCATATCTCTTAAGGCTTGAGGTATGATTCTTCATTTAACAAAGCTCTCCGGTCTGTAGGATTATGATACGAAGGCTCACGACCACGGCTGCGGGAGATCTGGATGATCCAGGCCTTGATCGGGATGGCGATCACCATATACGATGGACCTGTGCATCATAGTGACCCTTAGGGGGGGGACGGGGGTAGGGGACTATACTTCCTTAAATAGGCCTTAGTAAGTCCTTATTATAGGTAGTGAGGCCCCCTACCCCCCTAAGGGTCCCTATGCTGTGCACTTAGGTTTTAAGCTGAAAAACTGAGGATTACAGGGCTTACCCATAGGCCCCATAGTAGTTCCTTTCTGGGATTACCGTATAAAATTCTAAACATGAAACCCAAACAGGAACTACTATGGGACCTATGGGTAGGGTGTAGGGTGCAGGGACCCTCTACAAACCAAACGCCGTAGCAACCATACCTATCACTACAAAACTTTGTGGAAGTGTCCGAAGGCAGGAGAAACGAGACCCCGAATACGGGCCCTACTTAGCCGGATGCTTCGTACTGGAGTACACCAACAAAGCGACCCTTAATTTCAAACTCCCCTATTGCAAAGGCTGGCCCTAGGAGGCAAGCCCTCCATACCTTATTTTGGGGTCCGCATAAAAAGGATCCTACTATTTAGGGTACTATATTAGGGTCCCCTATTTTCGGAAACTCCCATGCTGAATCCCCACACCCTCGAACCATGCACCCATGCCCTGCAATCCCAGACCCTACGCCTCAAAAGGTTCAAGGCTCCCTAGTTACTCAACTAGTACGACAATGCCAGCGTGAAGCCAACAGACCCGACAGAGCGGTAGGCTGCGACCCCATAATTATATCGTATCCCTCCCTTAAAAATACGGGAGGTTGTTGGACCTCAAGTACAGTACAGCTAATAAGGCATCAAACTAGTAGGACAGTGGATCTCCGGCAACACTCTCCCGACCGCGCCTCCCCTGCGTGGACCTCGGCGAGCAGACACGAACATCTACCAGTACCCACCACAACCGTACCGGTTCCGATCCCTTAGTTATTAGAGGATATGAACTCAAAACAGGTTCTGACCCCTCATTTATAAGATATACCCCCTAACACAATGCGTTGATCAGGACCTCAGAATATCAGGATGTAACCCGCGATCTAGTGGATTGTTGGATCCGCAGGTAACGCTCGGGCTTCTGCGTCCCTGTCCGTCCCTTAACTCCGGGCTGGTGTAAAGTGCATTTGTACGCTTATGTTCACGTGTGTATATATATATATGTAGATAGAAAGCTCTATATATATATATATATGTGCGTGTATGTATGTATGCATGCATGCATCCAAGTATGTATGTATGCTTGTGTGTATGTTTGTATGTATGTATGTACGTATGTGTGTGCTGGCATGTGTATACACTGCGCTATATATATATATATATGCATGTGTAGAGGCATACGGATAGGTATATCGATGGTTATATGCAAACGCAAAATCATCTGGAGCCTGCCATCTGGATCACGCGAAGCCCCCTCCCCCCCCCNCCCCCCCCCCCCCCCCCCCCTCGCGACCACCAGCTTCCAAATTTTAGACTTTCCTCAGGCAGAAAAGCCAATCCCAACCAAGGCTTCTCCGGTTTGAAGTTTATGTTCTGTAGGGTTTCACGCTCATAGTTGATCCCAGACCCTACATTCTTACGCAATTCAGCTTTCTACCATGGCAATCGATTCTATGTGGTTTGACGATAAACTGCAGATGACCGGAGAGTTGCCCAATTCGCACCAATAACCGGCCATACCTTGGTCATACCCCGCGTCTCAGAACACCTCTGTGCCTCAGAGCTATGTAAAGCCACTAGTTCATGTAGCACGGATCCACGATTACACGATCCCCAAGGAAAGGTGTAATTTTCTGGGTGCTACATTCGGCCTCGAACCCGACCAAAGCCACCTCAGTAAGGACGTGTAGAAAGAAATCATAGCAGGGACCTCTGAAATGCAGGTTGTCCAAGGTCTCTGGGCCTCCTAGCTAAACCCTAACCCCCGCTTATAGCTCGCCTTGGAAAGCATTTAAGGTACCCTTAAGGGTTCCTTTATGGGTTCTCTTACAGGCAGCGCTACCCTTATAGCTCGCCTTTATGGAAAGCCTTTAAAAGGTACCCTTCAGGGCATAAGGGATCCTTTACGGGTTTCTCTAAGGGATCCACTCAGGGCTCCCTTAAAGTCCTGTCCAAGAGGCTTGGAGCTCGTGGGATCGAAACCCTCCTTCGACGGAGTTCGGGAGGATTGCTGCGAGCCCTTCCTTGGTGGAACGGTTCGTGTGATTTAAGTTTTTGGTAGTTATGTAAGGGTGCGGGAATCAACACCCTGTAAGTGTGATTTCGGATTTTTGGGCTAAGGGTATGAGAGTTAGGCGTGTTATACCCTATAACTCAGGGTTCAGAATCGAAAATCGGATGAGCCCAACTGAGCGCGCTCCATAGAGGGGTCCTTGACATCATAAGGTAAGGCCTCTGCATTAATTTAGGTTACTTACTGGGCTCGGGGTCTCTGAGAATTGGACGGTTCTACCTTCAAGTCCTTCTGAATGCTTGTATGGCCGTGTAGGTATTTATCACGGGCCCAAACACTTGTAGAATCTGCTTTATACTCCAAGATATTCTGCTGGATGGACACAGAACTAGAGAGGCCAATATCACCAACTGCTAAACCGAGCTAGTCAGTATTGACCTTGTTCGTCGTCATTGTCGCTATAAGCCCTAAACCCTGAGTCCATGTTTCCCTTACAGCTCATGACTCGGGGCGCTGCCGCCTGTGCTCTGCCATCTCTCTTTCCGCCTCGCCTTGAGGGCTCTTTAGGGTGTCATAACACTTCTAAATACTACAGAATTCCCTGATAAGGGTTCTATAAGGGCTCTCAAAGAGTGTTATAAAACTTCTACAGAGTGCACGGGTTGAGCAAAGAGTTCGGGCACACAAACCTCTCGGGTAAAGATTGTACGGGGTTGAAGGATTGCAATAACCTGAAAGGGTTTAGGGTGGAAGAGCTTGGGGCTTAGAGCCTAGGGCTTGGGTGCTTCCTAGGCTTACTTGCCCTGGATAAGGGTCCGAGCAGCACATATCCGTGAGCCGTTCATCCTCGATCAGATGCCCTCTGTAGATATATGGCCTAGGTTCGATGCAACAATCCAGAATTCCCTACTATCCCGCGTTCATGCTAGAAGCAATCCTAAGCCCTGCACCCTACACCCTTCAGGTGGGCCACGTTTCCACCTGACGGTGCTTGGACCCGGGAGTTAGGATGCACCGGAGGTGGAAAGTTACAGCCCAAGCTTCGGGTCTGTTTTTGGGTTAGGGTTCAGGGCTCATAGGGCCAGGCTATTTGAGGTGCGGGGATTTAAGGTTTGGAGTTTATTGGTCACGGGGGTTGCTGTGTTTTCCCGGGTCTGTGTGATAGTAACAAACTCGGCATGTTAAGCCGAACCGTGTCCAACTGCCCGTCGCATCAATGGCACAGTAAGTACTGGGCAACAAGAAGAACAGCAAGCACAAACGGAACGGTACACATAGTGATGGTTGAGGAGTGTTTACAGTAGTGTGAACGGCATTTTTGCGAACAAGCCAACAGCATTGAGAATTGAGTAACGGCCGGCGACAATACCAACCAGAAATCACAGCAACCAGCACGTTCCAATCCATCATACGCAATCTTGTACATACCGTGCAGCTGACTGATGCAAAAGCAATCTCTGCATAAGCGCCCCTAAACCCTAAACCCCAAACCCTAAAACCCTAAACCCCTAAACCCTAAATCCCCCAACCCCCAAACCCCTGAACCCTAAACCCCTAAACCCTAAACCCCTAAACCCCCAAACCCCCAAACCCCTAAACCCTAAAACCCCTGAACCCCTGAACCCCTGAACCCTAAACCCCTAGACCCCTAAACCCCTAAACCCTAAACCCCCAAACCCCTAAACCCTAAACCCCTAA
>BGNK01000990.1:536-24127 GCA_003297005.1 Symbiodinium sp. clade A Y106 | reverse complement strand
AAACCCCCAAAACCCTAAACCCCTAAACCCTTTTTGCAGCGGGCTTGCCTCGTCGCCCGGGGGCTCCCTCTGCTAAGAACGTGTGCCCAAGCAGAGACGAACTTTCGAAACCCCTGGAACTCATGCCTAAACCCTAAACCCCCAAACCCCTAAACCCCTAAAGCCCTAAACCCCTAAAACCCCAAACCCCCAAACCCCTAAACCTACAGACCGCATCCTGCCTTCGGACACGGAGTACCAATAAGGGCCAGGACCTTCGCCAGAGTGGTGCCGAGGATGATTGGAGAAAGCCGAGGGTTTGGGTCGGGTTCCAGGTTTACCCATAGGCTCCATAGTAGTTCCTTCTTAGGATTCTAAGTATGAACCACAAAAAGAAAGTACTGTGGAGCCTCTAGGTCGTTTAGGAGCAAGAGGGCAGGGAACGATGAAATGAACTCTCGAAGATCGACATGGCGAACTGCAGCTGCTTTGGTATGCAAAACCTTCCACCCTCGGCCGTCTTGCTTCTACCTTTCTGCCGAATGCCCCCATGCTTGCTGGGAGAGAGAGAGAGAGAGACAGAGAGAAAAAGAGAGGAGAGATGGAGAGAGAGAGAGAGGAGAGATGGAGAGAGCGAGAGCGAGAGGGAGAGGCAGAGGGAGAGCGAGGGGGGCACGGGTTTGTGTTACTGTTACGCGGTGTTCGGCTTCTTGTTGTGTCAGGCTGCCGAGGGCTCCGTTACCGATACGTTGTGGGTCCACAGGCCTTTTCAAGGAGACTCAAATCAGAGCGGCGAAAGGACAACACAACAGTGAGAAAACACCCAGCTTGAAATATAGGACCCTACTAGTTTGAGACTTGGGTGTGTCCACATGGGATCTTAAATCAGCCAATCCATCGGCTTTTGGCCCACCCCGTAAGTGACACGAACCAATGATCCCCAAAACCCATACACCCCCGAAAACCCACAGCAGGTGCCTCCCTCTGCTAAGGCATCAAGCTTCAACTCGAAGCGGATGCCTCGACAAGGACGGTCAAATGGCAAGATTTTCAGCTTGGGGTTCGTAAGTGGTTTGATATAGGGGCCTTAATAACTAGAATAGGGCTTTGGGGCCAATCAGGCTCCAATTATAATAAGGAACACCAAAATAGTATCGGTAATTATTATGAGGCTCCTATAGTACGCTCTCGCAACTCGGACTCTGCCAGACGAGGTCTCTCGGTTCGCGTTCGCACTACTGCATGCTCTCAGGCTGGACTTCAGTGGTTGAGGGCTTAGAGTTTGCAGAAACTTATAGGGGTTTACATCGGGATTTATGTCGTGGCTAATATGAAAAAATTCGGCGTGTCAAACAACCTACGACTTGCCTTCATCACATCGTAGGCAGGAACCAGAAAGAAAGACAACACCCTGTGTTGCGAAACCCCGGGCCTTGAAGCCCAGATGCAACAGAAACTACAATGGTCAACCCCCTAGGGTGACTCCTGAAAGAAAACATGCCACTGTCAGCAGAAGGCACTCTGCATGATTCAATGAAGTTAGTGGCGCCGCACTACCCTCCTCCTACAACAACAGCAACTACTATTGCGTACTACTACTACTACTACCACTACCACTACTACTGCTACTGCTACTGCTACTGCTACTGCTACTACTACTAATACTGCTACGACTACAGCTACGACGAAGACGAACACCACGACTGTAGGTAAACGCGAACATCACGACCATGCAAAGTCTTCGCAGGAAAAACAACTTTCGAAGTGATGGGAGGGCTAAGCTGGTCTTAACTAATGATATCGGGGCCTGAACCTGCACTTGGAATAGGGGTTGGGGGTCTGTGGTACTGTACTTGCTGAATCAGGACCCTAAATAGTATCACTCATTATTCAGGCTTCCGTACTAATCATGTTAAGTCCCAGAAAGCTCGTCCAGGGGTTTTTGAATCAGTCTAACATATGAGCGACTTCTGAGTAGGTGTGCCTCTGTCATCCTTGGAAGGCGACTTCGTCTCTCCTTCCAAGCTCCACCAGCGTCAGATTTGCATTGCATGGCTTGGTATAGGGAACAGATGGAAGCTTAGCAACGACACGGTGAGTCTGAAATAGAGCTGATAGAAAGATATAGAAAGGTGCCCAAAAGCGAGCAAAGAGCCGGTGGGTCTACTCAGTCTACCCTTGCCAATGACATTGCTCTTGATATTACTACTACGATTATGAAATACTACTCTGAATATTGATATCATTTTTTTATTCTTCTTGCAATAATAACTCTTGCCCTTACTCTTACTCTTTCCTATTCACTATTTCTGTTTCTATTACTATTACTCTTACTGCTACTCTCATCAAGATTACCATTTCTAAAGCTATTGCGGTTATGATTATTGTACGTAGGTATCTGACCAAAAAAACTGCACGTCACTCGTCGCCCGGGTCCTGGCTCCGAGACGGGAATTCTCGGTCGTCCTGAAGATCAGGCAGAGGGTTTAGGGTTTACCAGGACCCCTCTGTGTATATTCATGGTATAAAAAAGGGCAGTTGTGGGGTCTAGTCTAGTAGGGCTTGGGGTTTAGGGCCTAGAGGTTTAAGCATGAGACGTAGAAAGCTGGGAAGCTTTATCCCAAGAACCCTACACCAGTAGAAGCAGTGCTTCTGGCGCAAGCTTAGGAGCTATACTTAGATGCCCTACTGTCTAAGCCCATCGAAAACTATAAGACCTTTTGCATCCGGTCTGCAGCGACTCTACCGGGAAAGACTTCTATCCGCGCTTTGCACAGGACCAAAGCCACGCCAATCGAGTACACTACGACCTAAACCTTAATTAAAGCCTTAAATCCCACGCCTCCGAACCCTAGGCCCTAAAGGGAATGACAAGCCCATGCTCTTTCAGACCTTAGGGTCGGAAAAAAAGCCCCTTCACCCCAAGTCCCTGCGTCCGGGCCTATTGCGACTGCCGGGTACCCCTGAAGAAGGAAACTGAGGGACCCTAAACCCTAAACTCCTAACCCCAACAAGGCCTTCGCTGGGAACTTCGGCATCCAGGAAGTCCATCGGCGGCTTCCTGGAGCTCGATACCTGGGTTGAGATGAGGGCTTACCTTAACCCCGCAAATAACGGATCTTTTCAAGGGATCATAAAAAGAATTCAGAACAAGGAACTCAAATTAGGGTTGAGGGTTTTGCGCTCGGCGGGGTTTCATAAGTTGTTTTTTTTATTATGTGTTTCCTCAGGCTTATTTTTCGCTGCGCTGGTCCAGCCCACCATCCTTTTGCCGAGCTACTAGGGTGAGTCGAGAGTCTAGCATGGATTGTGGAAGGGCTTACCGGGAACGAGATGCTCGGCTGCATCAGCCTGTTTAGGGAAACCTGCTTTATGGTCAGGCTCCGTTTTGTCGTTCTAACACAGTCAGCAAACAGCGGTACTACCTTCGAGGGTCCAGGCAGAAAAAAAACCGTAATTAACCAGTAATCCTGAACTCGACAACACGAACATCCTGATACACTAAACCATAAAGCCATAAAGTCCTAAACCGTGAAGCCCTCAACCCTATACCCTGGAAGAAGACTACACCATGAAGAGCACCAAGGGTTTCTTGCTGGGTTCATGAAGTCTGTGCTCGGACTCCCTAAAGTAAGACGACAGCCGTATCAAAAGAGCGTTTCAGTTGAATGCCGGCGCGCTCTGGGCTCGGCAGGCGGCAGTCTCTAGGAAGGCCACTTCACTTGATTTGTCGAATGGGTTCACTTCAACCCGAAGTTCAAAAGAACATGAAACTCTAGGAGTTGGAGAAGAGATGCAGTCAAGGCATCCGGCGATACGAGAAATGCGAGGCCAAGGTTTAGGCTACAGGGCTTAGGGGTCACGAATGCAGATACGCTCAACATCCAAGCAAGCCCAAAAGCATAGTATAGAAGCCTCAATAATGTAAATCGGGTTTGGGGGGTTCCTTAATATAATTTTGGCATAATATACCCAAAAGCCCTATTGATATTATTCAGGCCCATACATTAAACGAAACAACTAGAAACCCTTATGAGGAGACCGATTAAGTACCCTTCAGACCGCTCCAGCTAACCCCAAAACCCAAGCCGGGCCCTCAAAACAACGATTGTCGGAGAGTTGCATACGGTGGCTGGGACATCTTGGGCGTTTCTCGCAATGGCGAATCCTTGGCTAAGGGGCACGAGTTTGATTGCAGGTTAGGGTTCAAAAAGGCCAACTTCCTTCAACATGACTCAATGAGAGCCGATCTAACGCCCCCCCAAAAAAAAACCAAGTGCCTCCACGGAACCCTCTAAGAGCAGAATCGGCAAACCTATGAGAATTCTAAGTAAGGCTGGTGAGGAGAGACTGGACATTTCACCTCAATCCTGCAGAATACAACCCTCAAAGCCTCTTCAGAAAAGCATCCACCGTGGGATCCTTATAGAAGCTTACCCTAAACGATTAACCTTTCCACAAACAAAAACACTGATTATGGGATCCTTGTAGGAGCTTTAAAGGAATGTCTAGTTCATTTCTGACAGTATCTTAGAGAAGAATAAGGTGCGAGTCTAGTCAAGTCTGATATAAGGATAGTATGGTACTGTAGTTCAGGCTAGCAGTGTGGACGATAGCAATGTAGTACAGTTCTACCGTAGTTGAACAGAGTTTGGCATGATCCTCAGGCTGGTTGGCGGCTTAAGGTTTTTGTATTTACGGTTTACAGCAGGGTTTACAGCGTCTTACTATGGGGGAAAAGCTGGCCTAAAAGCAGTGTCATAAGGTGGCTACCTAGGCACGACCCTAGACGTGTAATACTCAAATTAGATTGGCTTCCTGTGAAGGTTCTCTGTGGCAACCCAAGTCATACGTTAGGGTATCCCAAGAAAGTCATGGACATGGACAAATCAGGATTTACGAAGATGACCGTATAGATACCTAATAGGGGCGACACTCAATATGCAGCCTCCTACGCCCATCATCTCCCAACAGCACTGAATGAAACCAAGGCTTCGGGAAACCCTAGACCCTAAAGATACACCATACCGAGACGGTGTCGGGTTTGGGCTTAGGGCACCTGCCATGCACTATACTAGAATATACACATGATACCCCTGGGATTCGGGAAAAAGCATGGGTGCAACCAGATCCCTATAGACAGAGTGGCAAAGCTCGTTCTCTTCGTATGGCACTTCGGAAAAACAAAAGATCTTCCACACTGAAGCTAAATCCATAGAATAGAAGTCTCAACCCCTAAACCCCCAAACCCCTAACCCCCAAACCCCTAAACCTCTGAACCCTAGAGAACCTCCGGCCTGAAAAACTCTTAGCTTTGTTGGATACGCTATTTTTCCTATTTGGGAATTTCCGAAAATTTATGGGGGCCCTCTTTGGGGGTCCTTACAATTTAGGATTCTACTATTATTTAGGGTACTACTATACTTGGGTCCCTGTTTTCGGAACTCCCATTTGGGGTACAATCGAAGGTCGAGGTTCAAGTAAACCCTAAAGCCTGAAATAAGCTATGAGACCTAAACACCCTAAACCCTGAGGGCTAAACTCCAACCCTGCACATCTAAACCCTGAAGCCCTACACTGCACCCTAGGCCCTTCAACTCAATTTCACTCGAGCGACATCCGGCCCAGAATCTCGGAGACGTTGGAGAAACGCCTCCGTGCGATGCAGGTTGCAGTGCTTCAAGCACGGGCCCTAATCGAGAATTGGGTGCGGGAATAGTTTGAAGCTCTAAGGAATAATGTTGCTCATTCTTCAGGCTCTATGTTGGGGCTTGAGGGCTTTAGGGTTCGCGGATTTCGGGCCAAAGAAGTTTTGGGATGCTAGTTCCAGGGTTCTATGGAGTTTTGGAGTCTGGGGCTTTCGGGTTCAGGGGTTTAAAGACAAAAAAGGATTTTGTTTTCCGAGAGTCCACCTAACCACTACTTGGGTACTTGGGCAGAAGGGTTAAGGGTTTAGGGTTTTGGGTACTTGGGCGTAAGGGTCAGAGTCATAGCATTCCATATGTTCCTTAACTGGGCTTTTAAGTAACCAGGGGGAAAACAGCATACACTTTTATCTCATAATGGCTCCTTTAACCTTAAGGCTCAAAAAGGGCCTTAAGCCTTACATAGTATGGTCTTTAGGCCCAAAAGCCTTAAAAACATGAGTCCTTAGAGCCTTAGGATAAGAAAAGAAGTATTAGAGTATGGTACTCAGTTAATAAGGGGGTCTTGCAGCACCTCGTGCTGCGCCAGCAGAAGATGCTGCACCGCCTGACGCCTGGACAAGTGCTGCAAAGAGGCTGGGGCTAAATTCCCCAAGCCCTAAGCCCTAAGCCCTAAACCCTAAACCCTGGATTGAAGGGCCGTGGATGGACAAGTGGTGCAAACAGGCTGGGACTACAAATTCCTAAGCCCTATCCGGGGCTTCAGCTACCAACTAGTTTGAAGGCTTTGCGGCACATGAAAGGGGCCATCACCTACTATGGTGAGGGCAGTGCCTTGTCGTAAACGGCTCATAAACTACTGTGCGGCGGGCGGGGTTTGGGCCTATACAGGTAAACCCTAGGCCCTTGGCCCAAGACATCCCAAGACTACAAGATGGAACAAGCACGGTTTAGGGTTTTGGGTTTAGGGTTTAGGGGCCTAAGCCACCGGCCCTGAACCAAAAACCCTGTAATCCTTTAAAAGGCAGCGCGTCGAAAAGCATACCTCTCCTATCTCCGAACCCAAAAACCAGCAGTACGTGTTTTGCTTTCATACCAGCAGTACGTGTTTTGCTTTCGGGTTTCGGGCTTAATTAAATCAGAACCCTAACAGTCAAGCACCTGATACTCAGAAACTCGCCTAGATACCAAAAATGCTCTCCGAAAGCCAAGAACTCAATAATTGGAACCTTTGGCACCTTCAAGAAACCCTGAAAGGAACCCTTGCAGGAACCCATACTTAAAAGCCGAAAAAAAATACCCTTAAGGGTAAGAGCTAAAGGGTTCAGAGCTGAAGGTGTCGGGAAAGGCGCTTTAGGGGCATAGGGCCTGGTGCCTGAGGAGTTTTTGTGGCTTTTCTGAGAACATTGTAGCACCATACTCTCTAACCCTAAGGCTCTAAGGACTCATATTTTTACGGCTTTTGGGCCTAAAGACCATATTAGGTAAGGCTTTTGGGCCATTTTCAGCCCTAGGGTAAATATATACCTAGGGGCTGAGTACCCCAGCCCAAAAAAGGTTAACCTTCTGAGTTATAGTAGTAATATATTTATATGAGCCCCAAAAGGTTAAAGGTAACCTACTCAGCCCCCAAGTATAGGGTTTAGACTCCCGAGCCGGGCCGCTCTTGCCGCAGTGCCACAATCATCCACTCCATGTGACCGCTGGCCTCCGAAAGGCGGATGGGGTGTGGTGTGTGTGTGTGTGTGATTTATCGGTTTTCGAGCTTTATTGAAGTGTTACTGGGTCTACTATGGTGGGGTCCATGCACTCATATAGTATAAACTGAAGCCTTAAACGGACTGGATTATGTATGGGTGCTGTCGGGACTGTCGGACCAAAGTACGCACTGTGCGATTACATGGGCCCTTACAGGAACGTAAAATCAAACCACCACCACCACCACCACCACCACCACCACGAACCTGGTTATGTTTAGCGTTGATGGCTTAGGGTGGCCAGGACTACATCATCGAAGGCGAACATGAAAGCTCTGCACCCAATGCCCAAACATGCAACCCTAACCCTAAACCGATAGCCAAATCACACAAAGCAAGGACAACCGTCTGCTCGACCCTCCCCAAGACTAGTAAGGCTAGAGCTAGGGCTTGGGGTTTAGAGTTTAGACTTCATGAAACAACCTACTCTTAAATCACACCTTAAAGCCTTGAAAACAACTATCGAAAACCGGAAATCCTAAACACAACAATAACTGCTTTCCTTGAGTCTATAAGCCCCAGATAGGTTTGTGTTCTTAAGCCAAAAGGCCAAAGGGTCTGGCCAGAAGCCGTAAGAGTCTGACCCAACCTTCTAACGGGGGCCCAGCCTCTGACGGAGACAGTCCTGGCGACCAATTTGTTTGCGCATGAGGTCATCTATGTATTGCTTCGAAGGTTCTCTGGGTTACAGGGTCTAAGAATCCCGGTTCGGGTTTAAGTTTAGGGTTCGTTGTCATGTTTCATTACCAGTTCTGAAAAAGGCAGTGTTTTCAGGGCTTCGGGCTTTGGACTGAGGGCTTTCACTGCAGGGTGGGGGGGAGGGGGGGGGGGGAACATGGCAAAGTACGCACCTCGTGAAGACGCCTATGCAGAAACTCACATCGCACATCCAAAACTCAAAGACCCAAGACTAGTGCTCTTGATAGAGGTTTAGGGCTTGCTTGACAGAACAGGATCTTGGAGGCATCTTATGCAAAGGACCAGAGGTTCAGATTTTCAAAGGGTAGGCAAGCTCCTGAATCACTTGAAGCAAAAATTAGCGAATTCTATCAGACTTGGGGATCAAGCTAAAAGCTATTCAAGCAGCTATTCTCAAGCTTTCCCGTACCCGCGGCTTGCACGTGACCGCGTGGGCCTGACACATGCGCATGAGTGCAAGACAGGAGATTCGAAAGCACATCATCAAAGAACCACACCACACGATCAAAAGGATCTGTCCTGTCAGCATATTCACGAAGAAGCACGAGAGTTTCATAAAAGAAAGGCGCCCCAACATCGACCCCCAGTAGGAGCCCAGTCGCCCATACAGCGGGTATTGTTCCCATGCAATTTACAAACCTTATACTGCACTCTGACTCATAACCCCATATATAACGTACTGTGCAAGTACATGGGCTCTTGGGCCCTACACTCCTAAACCCCTGAAGGTACAGAACCCCCACGGAACCTGGACTTCCATCTTCAGGAGTGTGGCCACCCCTTGCATTCGGGTTTCTTCATGTTTCTTCTAAAGGTTTCAGGCAGGGTTTAGGACATCGAAGGTTCAGGGTTTGGGGGACCGTATCTGCTGAAGGATTGATTGAGGATTTGTCTTTGCCTTCCGTCTTGCTGAACGAGTTCCCTGCCTAGGGTTTGGGATTCTTAGGTGCGTGCATACAAAAGGCAGTTGTACACCCCGTGCAAAAGCTAAGTTCCAGGTGGACCTAGACAGCCGCGAAGCGTAGGATGGAGTTGAGGGTTTAAAAGGACCCAAGCTCTACCGGCAGCCGAAAAGACCTACCATCTTAAGGAACCATAAATAGAAACCATAATAAGGAACCCTAAACAAGTAATATACCCGCTCTCTCTCTCTCTCTCACATCTTACCCTAAACCCCAATGCCAGTTTCGGTGGAGTATCTTTTGGGGGCTCTGGCTTCAGGTGGTCCGGCCTCCTGGAGGATCCCCCCATGTTAAAACCTACAGTCTCCATTGTTGTTTCTTCTTTTGGGTTAAACCAATTATATGCTTATGATCCGAAAAGGTAACCCCAAAGAGGAACTGCAAGGGAGACGATAGGAAATACTCAGACTCGGCTTGTGTGGACCCCTGATGAAAAGCGTCCGTTTGATTAGGGGACTGGATGATAGGATTACGAAAGACTTGTAGTCGTCTCGTATGCTCAGGGGTCTTTCGCGACATGGGTCGTGCAAGTATTGCCATAAATGAGGGACTGTCAACATGCCGCGAAATCCACCCGAAGAGGAGACGGCTCCTCAACTTTTGGCACTCGCACTCGAGCTCCTCAACTTACACCGTGCCTTAAACTACCAAAAGCATGGGGTGGCTTTACAGTCCATATTGGGGTTCGTAAAAAGAACCTATAGCAAAAGAAGCAGGTTATTGCAGGTTACCTGGAGATGTCTCCATTGCAGCTCCTTTTTGCCATCCTATAAGTTAACCCCCAAAACGGAACTACAATGGAGAATAGACGTATACTGCACAACCAAAAAACAAAGCCCGGAAAGCCCTTGACTCAACACCCAGGACCGCTCCCCAATCCGGCAACATTACGATACAGTAGTCAAAGACATAGGGACGGGCACAAAACGAATGGCTTTGAGATGAGGCCAACCTGTAATGTTGCTGGGTCGTCTCTACTCCAGGCGGTAGCTGCCGCTCAGGACGCATCCAAAGGGGGGCTTGTTGGGGGTCCTTGCCCTGAAAACATGTATATAAGCCCCAATGCACCACTTCCCGTGCAGCCCTGGAACGCGCCGTTCATCTTCGACGACAGCGCATTTAGCCTTGTTTCCGGTATGCTTGGAAGCATCATCTTGGGCCAAAGAGCTCGAAGATGCAGTTTGGTCTTCGAAGGCCTACACCACCAGCTACCCTAAACCTGGAGGGCACCGGCGTCTTGTTCCGTCAATTCTTTCAACTCGTTTCTCAAGCGCACCCACTTGAAAACAACCGAAGCATCTTTGCAGGTAGCTCAAGATGCTGCAAGGCAACGAGTTGAATACCGGCTGCCTGCGTACTAACATGAAATTGCCCATTATGGTGAAGCGACCCTCTTCAAATCATAAGTGTGCTTCTAAGTATTGGTGTCCCCTGGTTTCTCAACTTCACACATCTCTCTGTCGCAGAACGCTGCGTATTGCTGTGACTGACCGTCAGGGAGCAGGAAGGCCGTGCCAGGCTTCGACTCAAACAAACACAGCCTGGATGACTAGACTTGGCTTCCGGGCATTGTTCTAGTATGCTTAACATCATGAGGAACCCTGAGGAGCCTAAGGACATAGTTGTAGTTATTCAAACTTCTACGCTAATTTGCTTGGGTTTTCAAGTTGAGGTATCATGTTTGCGGGCTTGGGGCAAAGTGCTTCTTGAGTCTCGAGCTCACCTATAGTCTCCATTGCAGTTCCTTTTCGGGCTAGCTTAGTGCCCTCTACACAAAACTGGATAAACTAAACTCAGTTGATGAGTTCAACTTTCAAATCGGCAGAGGCTAGTACTATCCCAAAACAGTGAAAAGTGTACTGATTCTACTGAGTTTCAGAAAAAGAACTACAATGGAAAGCATACTAGTGTTTCAAAGGCCCTCGAACAGCGCTGACAAGGGAAGCGAAACGAACTAATTGATTTTCGGAACTCCTTCTCTCAAGATCCGAGAAGCCCAAAGCAGCCCAGCGGGGGTGTAGGGTTCATGGAGGGTTCATTGCAATAGATCCAGAAGGGACTGTCCTGGGGCTTGCGTTTGTGCATGAAGAGTTTCTGGATGCTCTTGCGTCTTTCGAGAAGGTTCATGATAAGCTGGCTGCTGCACTATTCATGGTGTTCGGGTACAAAGGGTTTGAGGACCCTCCGTCGGTGCAACAATGACAACTTTCCGGCTGCACAGCAATTTTCGGTTTGCTTGGGTGTCCTGCACCAGTGTGACATCAAGGGTTCCAAACTTCCCAAGACATTGACACCCGAAGTCACCCGAAGAGTCGTTGGTCCAACTTGTCCCAAGATCCCGGAAAGTACTCCTACAAACCCTAAACCCTCAACCCTAAACCCGAACATCTGCGCATAAACGTTGGCCCGGGAACCCGGTGTTAACGCATGAGGGTGTTGAGACCGTGGGGTGTCCAGCATGAGCTGTAGACCCTTCAAAACATCCCTACCACTATGGGCTATTCGACCTAAAGATCCCTATTAAGGGTAGATTAAGGTACCCTTAAGGTCTAATAGCCCATAGTGGTAATGAAGTCGTGCATTAACCCTCCTCCGACATCGCAGAGCCCGTGACCTAAAAGTGGAGAAAAGACAGATCGAAGAGATCAAAGGCTGATAGGGTTGAGGCCTCAGGGTTCAGAATGCTGGAAGTAGGGTTGTAGCCGGACAGGTACCTACATGAGACCGTAAGGGATATTCAACTTCAACCCTACGGAGAGTCGCAAAGTGCCACCAATTCCAGCATTTAGCTTTCGGTTCGGCTTTCCAACGGCCTATTCTGCGCAAGAAACAGGCACGCGCGGTTACTGAGACTTCCGGGGTTTCCTGAGGGTCCAAAGACATGTAATCGCTTTGAAGCTTCGGTGCTTTTGCAGGGTCAAGGGAGAACCTTCAGGATAAGTTGGAGTTGCACTTGAGGGGCTGCTATTACTTGAAGTATCAAGTAGCTGCTAAACAGCTACGCGGACCCTCAGGCCCGTCCAAGGTCCCAGACGGGCACAAAGCAGCTCCGAAGGAAACTTTCTCAGCACTTGGACAACGATAGGGGAGGAACCCTGAACCCCAAAACCCAGAGGATACTGAAAATGCGGGGCTCTGCATTTTCACTGTATCTATCTGCAAGTAGGGTCTTTAGACCCATGATCAAGCCAACTCTCCTAAATAGCCCCTACGTTTCATGCAACAGGAAAATGACTGCTAAAGAACAACGTGTGATGGGTCCTCGTGCTTGTAATCTCCCATCGACCCGGATCCCGGTAATATGTATATATGTATATATGTATATGTATATATATATATGCGTATCTACATGTGTGTATATATGTATATATACATGTTATATATATATATATATCTATACACATATAGTATATATGGGGGCATGAATAACTAGAAGATTGTTTTGGACTGGGGGGGGGGTGTATGCCAGAAATACAACATGAACCCCTAACAGCTTCTGTGTTAGAGAGCTGACAACCAGCCTGCATTCCAACGGAGATGTTTGGGGCGTCCAGCAGATAGTCGCCGGGCCGATCTTTAAAATTCAAGAGATTTACTTCGCTCCCTCCGCCAGGGGCTTTCTACTTCTTCGACCTCCTCAACTAGACGTCTAGGAAACCGCAACCAACGATTACGGACAATCCACTCGAGTTATCCCCGTCCCCATACACCCTACCCGAAAAATGTACGAAACCTAGCACAGTCTGAAATGTGGATGGTATGAGTGCTACGTATGCTTCACTCATCATTGAAGGGCCTTTCGAAGGCCAGGCCTGCCAGGCCTCGGTGCAAGTAGGTTGGATCTCCGGGTTCGACGGCACCGGGCTATTGCTTCAAGCTGTGGCGTCGGTAGACAACGTCGAGTGCATGAAAAAGACCGTGATAATTGTGATGGTGATGGTGTGATGTTGACGATGACGACGATCATGATGATGACAGGGATGCCAGTGACAACGATGGAGAGATGATGCTACTATTTCGAAGGTGATTGATATAGAAAGGCAAATTTCTGAACACGAAACTGCAGACGAACATGACAACTTAATCGAAGAAGGAGAAGACGATGTTGAACTGTAAGCAATCGTGACTATTGCATGTTCATCTCGAACCCGATGGCGATGACGAGGATGACGATGGCAACAATGAGACAACTCATTGCGGCAATCAGCTGTGTTCCCTAGCCGCGGTTCGATTCAGTATGGATAGTGGGCCAATACCCTCGTGGTGACTGCCGCAAATGTCGCTGGCACGGCTGTTAGTTACTACTATTACATGGCCCCACCGCCCTGACATAACTGTCAATTCCACCGTCGCTGCCGTGCCCGATCTTATGCTGTTTCAAACTTCAGCAAAAACACCGAATTCCTGAACCCTATAAACCGTTCTCCCGAAAGGAAGAACCTGTGGATGGGGGGGGGGGGGGCTCTTCAAGATGTGCTGACACTGTGACGGGCTTGAGCTGATCTTTGTACCTTCTTCCGGATGGTTCTCCCGGATAAACCTGAACGTAAGCCCTCGAACTATAACCCCTCCTTGATACTTGAGGATTTCGCGAGCTAGAGCGAGTTGTAAGCGACCGGCTGTCCAACCTTTGATTCTCCGAGATCTCTTCCAACACCTGCGACGACAGATGAGATTCTTAGTTGCTGAATTCATAAGCCCCAAAAGTGTACACTTTTCCTTTTATAGTGGGTGGTGTTATCCCAAAAAGTAGAAAGTGTATCCACTCAGCTACTAAGGATTTCTGAGACCAGAACCATAAGCCCTCAACCTAAACTCTAAACCCCGAACTCCAGAACCTCCGCAGGCCCCGAACCCAGAACCCTTATAATCCTGACTTATGGCGTGCAGTGGAGCTCGGCCAGGGTCTTGACGTTGAGGGTGTATCGTCTATAAGGCTTTACATACGGATCCGCCAGCAACTCCAAAGCGCTCCGTAAAGCATCGAAGCAGAGGCCCCATATCAGATATCTTCAAGCCCGGCTTCGCTCACAGGAGCTGCCCTGTGTAAGTCGCTGATGGTATCGTTATACTACCTATAACCTCCGTTGTAGTTCTTTTTTGGGGTTACCTTATAGGATCCTAAGTATATATTTGGTTAAACCAAAAAAAGGAACTACAATGGAGACTATAGGTAAACCTTAAACTTTTTGCTTGCATGGAGATCCACAGGGGAGGATCTTGATCCTGGGATGCGCCCAAACCTTATACCCCGATATCCTACACCCCGAAGCCCAAAAAGCACTGGAAGTCGAAGCCCTAAAGCCCTAAGCCCAAAATGCCGCAAGTGTGCACATATCGTATATGTATGTATCTATGTATGAACGTATGTATGTATCTGTGTGCGTGTGTGTATGCATCTAAAGACCTGTGTATTTACGAGCTACTTTTATGTATTAAAAGCCCCATAAACCCAGTCTCCGAGCGAACAGTCCCTCCCAGCCTTTTGGAAGGGGAAGTTCCTGGGGATGACGAGGACAGCCTGCTCGGGGGATTGCCGACGGCCTTAAAAAGCCCCAAGTTAAGGGCTGATAGGGTTCGTATGGCTGTGGTTATAGGGTTTCGACGCTCACACTCGCACACGGCAGGCAAGGCTCCACATAGTCCAGCGTATCTCCACTACTATACTCGAGCAGACCAGGGGTCACTGTCACACTTCAAACATAGGCAAAGANTAGGGTTTCGACGCTCACACTCGCACACGGCAGGCAAGGCTCCACATAGTCCAGCGTATCTCCACTACTATACTCGAGCAGACCAGGGGTCACTGTCACACTTCAAACATAGGCAAAGAAAACAAAGTCAATAACAAAGCAAAGCAGTGACCCTTAGTCAACGTGTAGGACATTGCCTCTGTTTTAAAAACATACCTGACAAGTAACTCCTTTATACATGCAGCATGCAGTGGTCACATGGGTCACTGGATTTCCACTACAGGGCCTAGATGGCATAAGCAAGTCAATCACCAGTGAGGGCTATATCACAGGTACTAAACACACAAAGCATCAGTCACTCCTGTTGCCGAGCCATCCAACTCATTTGGTAGGGACATATGCCCTCTGTTTCAAAACAAGTGCTCAAAGCTCCTCACTAACTACGCATGCTACCGGTGTTCAACTGGCCAAAATGGCTCATGTTCCCATGCAGTGGTTTCTGGCAGCAACAAATTCCTCCGTTGTCCACGCATGCAGCAACGTAGTTGTCGGCACCATGCAGATATAAATTCATCCCATGCAGAGATAAATTCCTCACCAGTTCATGCAGATGAATGTCATGCAGATAAAGGTGAGGTGTCACCTTGTAGTTGCAAATATAAATTCCTCCCACGCAGAAATAAATCTTCGCCAGTTCATGCATATGCATGCCATGCAGATAGAGGCGAAGTCTAACTTCGTGGCTGTCACTGTCCCAGCTTCAGCGAGCAACTTGTCTGTATCACCCTTCA
The DNA here is from genome assembly GCA_003297005.1 of Symbiodinium sp. clade A Y106. Classification (NCBI taxonomy): domain Eukaryota; class Dinophyceae; order Suessiales; family Symbiodiniaceae; genus Symbiodinium; species Symbiodinium sp. clade A. Next base: position 8,601 of record BGNK01000990.1, on the reverse strand, counting down.
TAGGCAGCCTGCAAATTCAGCCTCCTCCATGAATTGACCGTGTCCTTGCTGCAGCATGCAGTATGTAAATACCACCCGGCGTAAACATCCAGTGTGACGAAATCAGCCTGCAGCTCAACCGTGCTGTCTCTTGCCATCCTACCATTCATCCTTCCACGAAGGCTGCAGCGCATCTCCACTTTACCTCCTGTCCGACGGTGTCGGTTGCAAGTGTAGATGTAGGGCTCCGGGCGGTAGCCATGCCGTCTCCAGTCTGTCCATGACCACATCGCGGACGGCTATAGGCATGGCTCTGCCCAGCACCATCAGGACCTCCAGCCTGTCTCTTCTCACGTCCGGCGGTGGGGTTCGCGCCACTTGGCAAAGCCGTCTTTGCACCACCGCCTCTGCTGCAAGCAGCATACGTGCGGAGGAATTCAGTACATGTGCTACCATCGCAGCCGACCAGTGTCTGTCTCTTCGCTCTGTAGTGTCGAGAGCTTCAAAGACTTCNTGCACCACCGCCTCTGCTGCAAGCAGCATACGTGCGGAGGAATTCAGTACATGTGCTACCATCGCAGCCGACCAGTGTCTGTCTCTTCGCTCTGTAGTGTCGAGAGCTTCAAAGACTTCGGGTTTTCAGCAGCTTCGCGACGCGGTGATCTCGATCGGTCACGAGCTGCATGAGGGTCCATGGCAACCGCAGGCACGCGGGGTGGTGGTTTGTCAGGTAGGGTAAGACAACACCAGACACACGCACAGCTCAGCCCAGTTTCCNGTGATCTCGATCGGTCACGAGCTGCATGAGGGTCCATGGCAACCGCAGGCACGCGGGGTGGTGGTTTGTCAGGTAGGGTAAGACAACACCAGACACACGCACAGCTCAGCCCAGTTTCCAGAACCTTCAAAGGTGTGCAAGGGGTGGTGAGCGGAGAGGTGTGACAAAGCAACGACACCATCGAGGCAGCAACACATCACAGGTCATACGTCACCCACCGAGCGAAGCTCGTAAAGGCGTTTTAATGCACATACTCTTGGTGTGTGTGTGTGTGCCCTTACTTGGTTGTCGCTGTAGCTCGCAAGAGCCCTGCTGACTGTGAGCCTCCGTTCGGAAGCACTGATCGATCCCAGTAGAAGGAGTAAACCTGATGAAAGCAGGAATGGTGATGTGGGGTGACAGGTTTGGGCGTCTGTTGAGGTGGAGTGCACCTGATGAGAGCAGGCATGGTAGTGACTTCCGAAAATGAGCGTGTACATTGGATGAACCTGATGAAAGCAGGCATGGTGATGATTGTTATCAGGAACGGGTGTAGGCGAGGTCAAAGAACTCTAGCACTAAGCTCCAACAGACACAACATGGGATATGCAGTCAGGTTGAACAATCACAAAGGATAAACAAATGTTGGGAGGGAATGCCTTCAGGTTTCACAGGTGTACATTGCAATGTTGATCCTACACGCATGCTCCTAGCTTCCCACTAAGCAGGATGCACTCTTTCTTTCCTTGCCTTCGTCCGGNAATGTTGGGAGGGAATGCCTTCAGGTTTCACAGGTGTACATTGCAATGTTGATCCTACACGCATGCTCCTAGCTTCCCACTAAGCAGGATGCACTCTTTCTTTCCTTGCCTTCGTCCGGTCGTGCACTTCCGGGGGGTCTGGCAACCTACCGCCGCCATCTTTCCCTAGGTGTGTCGCGCGGACTTAGTCCAAGGCACTGTACTTTCGTGTGCATGCGATACTGCCGTAATGACTGGGTAAAGAACAAACAGAGGACCTACAGGTCAAGACATGACGCAGTTNCCCTAGGTGTGTCGCGCGGACTTAGTCCAAGGCACTGTACTTTCGTGTGCATGCGATACTGCCGTAATGACTGGGTAAAGAACAAACAGAGGACCTACAGGTCAAGACATGACGCAGTTAAACATGCACGGCAGCACATGCATGTCGACAGCCTGTCATGAATTCATGTCGATGACTGTGAAGGGGAACAAGAAACAAAGGACGGCATTATGTACAGTGGATACAGAAGTCATCGAAGCAATATCTGAATTCATGAAGTCAGGCACGCATGCAGTACAGTATTGCACATGCAACATGCAAAAAAGGGACAGCACGTCCAAGCAGGGCAGTCGCATCATGCACATGCAGCAAAAACAAGGACACAAGATAACAAATTCGACATGCATACATGCCATGCAGGGTTCACATGCCGCACTTACAAAGAGCGATGCAATCCAGAGATCATTACATAGAAATACCGAACCGATACGGCATGGGAACTTTCTGCTCTGTGCTGGCTTTGCTTTAGTGATTATGATGCAGTTGCTCTTCAGGGATCATGGAGACACGCCCATCAGGGTACGTCACCGTAGCATATGCAGGCCGNTGATTATGATGCAGTTGCTCTTCAGGGATCATGGAGACACGCCCATCAGGGTACGTCACCGTAGCATATGCAGGCCGAGCAATGCGACTCTGAAGGTCAATGACCGTGGGGGTCGGTCGGCTGGGGCCAGGCCCACCCTGGAAAGTCCTAAACCCTTGGTGCGACGAAAACATGCGGTCCCTAAGCTCAAAAACAACTGCTCCAAGTTCCTGGGTCTTCTGGACATGTTCCTGGGTGGCNCTGGGGCCAGGCCCACCCTGGAAAGTCCTAAACCCTTGGTGCGACGAAAACATGCGGTCCCTAAGCTCAAAAACAACTGCTCCAAGTTCCTGGGTCTTCTGGACATGTTCCTGGGTGGCCTCCCTGAATTCTTGCATAGCACCTTCTTGGTCTTTCAGACCAACGGCTGTCTCCTTGCACAGCTCCCCGAGCTGTCCAAGCAATTCAAGTGCACGCGTCTGTCCGGCCGAGTCCACAGGGGCTTGCGAGAAGGACGCTCCGATCTGCGCCATGCGCACCGACAAGCCATCCATGATGCTCTGGAGCTGGGCGAGCGTCCTCTCAAGGCCTTTGAGGAGTCCGACTTCGTCCTTGTGCTGGCTGCTGTGCTGTCCACGAACGAGGTTAACCTCTTCTGCAAGAGACTGNTGGAGCTGGGCGAGCGTCCTCTCAAGGCCTTTGAGGAGTCCGACTTCGTCCTTGTGCTGGCTGCTGTGCTGTCCACGAACGAGGTTAACCTCTTCTGCAAGAGACTGGAGCTTGGAGCGCGTAAGCTGTTCCAGTCTTTCCCATATGGGTTTTCCCACCTCGTTCAGCGACCGTGTAGGGTCAATCTTCTCCAAAACCGTAGCCACAGCAGCCAGTTTCCCATGCACTTTCTCTAAGTTTTTGTCCAGCAATTCCACTCGTGCGAGGGTCTCCCGAACTTTGCTGTGCGTGGCTGAGGGTCCCTCGCCACTGCTGGCCGTTTGGTCTCCTGCTTGCTGTGCCGGGGGAGTGTCGAGCTTTGCCTTGAGGTCATCGATGGCTTGAGCGATGTCCGTGTACCAGTCCTTTGGCACGCTGTCGGCCATCTTGGTCATCATGTCCTTCATCACTTTGACCACGTCCAAGATGGAAGTGGCCGTGGCCGTGCGTGGCATTCGCACCGACACTTCCGCCAGCAGGTTGTTGACGGCCTTTGTGAGCTCGACGTGGCCCCTGGCGACGTCCTCCTGCTGCCCTGCCTGGTCAGAAAGCTGTCTGTCCTGGTATGCCACCATATCCATCAGGTGTTGGACTGTCTTTGTGTAGGCCCTGATGTCACCCCAGAGCTCCTCCATCCCCTGGTCAGTCTGCTCGGGTCGGTAAGAGGAGGTGCCCCCGCTCTTGTTCTCCTCAAGCTTCTGCACAGCCTCTTGCATGGCGTGAACCGCCCGCGCCATGGTCCTCTCAAGGCGTTGCAGAGTTCGGCTCCACTGGATCAGCAGGACCAACACCAGTCCGATCATCACGATAAGCCAACCGTACCGGCCGAGCAGGTTGGGTAGAGGATCCGCTCCTGTGTTCCACGCCGCCACCAACTCGTTGTCTTGCAGCTTGCTCTGAGCATGCTGGCTTACAGACGTGAGCGCCTCCTCCAGCACGTCCCTAAGGGGTACTGTCATGGCACCAGAGGAAGGGCTAAGAATGCTGTATCTCGGGCCGAGGGCTGCCTGCATGGGCTCTCCAGTATGTCAGACCTGCAGTTTCTATCAGTTACAGCTCCTACATGCTCAGCATGTTCCCTACGCAACGTGCTTTGAACACTTTAGCGCAACCAAATTCAGCGAGGCATGACTCCACGGTGTATTGCACACTGTGCTGATTTTGAATTCTAAATCTACACAACTGGCAATTGAATTCATGTCATGCGTGGCACTGCAATGGTATTAGTTTACACGTTGGGTGCATGTTTGTAAGACGTTCTGTACATAATCACCCGAAACCAAATTCCGAATTCAATCACAAATCAAAACCTCCGTATCAACATATGTAAACACATCCGAATTCGTCTCTGAATTCTCCTCAAGATCAGTGGTCTCTATACACGAGAGGCTGGCATGCACGTTGTCCATGTCCTGGGGGCTACTGTCCTCTTCATCCGACGACAGACAGATGTGAACAGATGAGCCACTGTCGTGGACCAGCCAACCTGCCGGCCATCGCTCCGCCTTGGTAGCCCAACTGTCGTGGAGGCTACGTTGCACTGCGACCTCCGGGCCCCAGGTAGACAGCCTGCAACGTGCCTCAGCAGCTATGTCAGGCAGAACAAAACCATAGGTTGCAAGTACTTGTAGGTCTCTATTCGACATGCTCGCCCATCCCGAAGGGACCCACGCAAGTAGAACAATTCTCTCCTGCGCATCCAATATAGCCATATGCCATAAGGTCCTTGCACTGAAGCGATAGGCCAGGCCTGTCATTACGGTACCACGGCGCAGTACCCTGTCCTCACAACAGACCCATCGGCTTCCCTCGGAGTGTTCAATCCACGTACCCCCTGGTGCTCCAGGGGACAGGTTACACAGTAGCGTGGGAAAGTAGGAATTCTGGTTGTCCTTGTGTGGCCACTGAGGACAAGATCGCTGCAACTGGATCGTGAGAAAGGGGTCCTGGGGAAAATGAGATCGTATAAAGGCTGTGAACATCTTGACCTCGTCCTCGTAATCCTGAGTACAGCCCCTCACGCCGCTTTTGACGTGTACATATGCTCCCATGCAGATGCTGTCTCTGCCCTGCAGCAACGCGACTGCATGCCTTCTGATCTCTTCGCGTGTGTCCATGTTGCTGCGGAAGAAGCTACGGAGGGAGCAGCTAGCATGCATGGGACTACGCGATCATCAGTCGAGCAAAGGAAGGCATTGTACTTGTTGTCCTCATTATTGTCCCGCCCTGCCCCCCCCCCCTGTCCCTCGAGCACATTCCCCTACCAAGAGACAGCTTTAGTATCGAGGGGCTAGCGCGTGAGATGGTCTGGCTGCTCCTTCAGCTGCAACATGGCCTGGATCGCTGCATAAACTCGAGTGAAGTCCTCACCAAAATACGCCTCAGTAAAGTCATCTGACCTAACGAGGTATTTAGTGGGCATGGCATGGGGTCGCAAGCAGCCTAGTCTTACTTGCACTTGGGGGGGGGTCATCTTTGGTTGCAAGTGCAACACTTCTGCTGAGCCCTCCAACGCCCTAAGTGCTTCCGAAAGGTCTGGGAGGAGGTGCAGCGGGACTGCTTCCTGAAAAATTTCTCTTCGTAGCACAGCTAGTGGTGCGACAACCCTGACCCCGCGACGACCAAGTAACCTCAGAAGCTTGGCGAGTTTACACCCTACCGTCAGCAAGGCAAGGGCCATGGCAAGCGGTCCTGATTGAGGCGGTCGAACCCGCACTGTGATGCTTCTTGCAGTGTCCCGTCCTTCAAGCATCAGGACGGCATAGCAGCCTCCTGCACCCTGATCCTGGTGTAGCCATATGAAGGGCGGAGCCGGCTTGTAAAGTTCTCGGATCCANCGTCCTTCAAGCATCAGGACGGCATAGCAGCCTCCTGCACCCTGATCCTGGTGTAGCCATATGAAGGGCGGAGCCGGCTTGTAAAGTTCTCGGATCCACCACAGGCCTCGGGTATAGGGTTCCTGCAGTATGTCCCTAGAAGGCCGGAGATACATCTGCTCCGTACATTTACGCCTCTGAACCAGGACAAGTTGGCGGTCACAGAGATATTCAAGAGTGGGTTGCGGTTCTTTCATGGGCGGGAGCCAAAGATTCTCCCATACGCTCATGAGTCCAGCCCATTGTTTGCGGTTTCTGGCACACGTCTCCCAAGCAGGGTAGTCTATGCGGACAGCTTCCGGGGCAATGCGCGTGTACACCTTCTGAAGTTTACGAATATGCAAATCCATAACCCAGGAGGCCTTGAGCCCCCGACGAAGGTTAGTGACGGTGCAAGTACTAACCAGTCGTCTCATCGGGTGTTGAATGGGACATCTGGCCAAGTGGCCGTGGTATGTCCAGAACCTACGAAGCCACATGCGCCTCCAGTCAGGTCCTCTCACCGACGCACACATCAGTCTCACTGCTCTCCTTCTACTCACTGTGTTTTCGATCCATGGCAGTAGCGCATCCGTACCTACCCGACACAATGACATAAGATACGTATTTTTGTGCCCTTCAATGCTTTTCAATGTCTTGAAGTCAGGGTACATACAGGGGGCCGCCCATTGCCACTTCGAGGTAACATAGGATTCGAAGAGCTGGAGCCTCAGCGTGAGNTACATACAGGGGGCCGCCCATTGCCACTTCGAGGTAACATAGGATTCGAAGAGCTGGAGCCTCAGCGTGAGAGGCGTGCTGCTATCATCCAACAGACGCTTGATGGCGAAGAACGTGTTACTGGCCTTGCGCAAGAGATGTGTCATGATCAGCTGCGGTCCCGTGCTATGCCCTAGGGGAACTCCCAGAAACAGCAGGTGATCTTCACCTGCCAGCGGCTTGGCTGCTTGCCGCAACCACACCCCTGGCGTCGTCCCTGAGCTGTCATTGAGGACCCTGCACTTCTCATGATTCACTGACAGACCTATGGTTCGCAAAGTTTGAACGACNNNGCCAGCGGCTTGGCTGCTTGCCGCAACCACACCCCTGGCGTCGTCCCTGAGCTGTCATTGAGGACCCTGCACTTCTCATGATTCACTGACAGACCTATGGTTCGCAAAGTTTGAACGACAGCTCTAACCTTGGCCTGCAGTGTTGATTCAGAGTCTGCAAAAATGATAAGGTCATCTGCGTAGGTAAGAAAGTGCGGTAAGCCCTGTAGCTGTGATTCCCACTCTGGGCACAGCGTATCGAACTGCGAGAGTAGTGGAGCAAGGTACCAATCCATGAGACGCGAGAAAACATCTGCTGAAAATGCCGACCCCTGCATGATACCTCGATGCATCTCGAGCGTTTTGTCCATTCCACCCAGTCCTACCCGCACCGACGTACCAAAGCATAGCTTCATAATGCTAAGGGCTTCAAGGCTAGGACTGCATGCCATGATCCATTGGAAGACGGCCTGGTGCGATACGCTATCGAATGCAGCTCTGATGTCCAACTTTGCTACTTTAGCTGTCCGTCCGGTCAGGCGCTTGATTAGGGCCATCGTACTTTGGGCCGCCGTGATACCATCCAGGACCTGCACACCAGGTCTGCAGGCCAGCTGATTAGCCGCATATTCCGGTGAGAAGTCTCGTAGACGCATCATCACCACCTTAGCAAACAGCCTGCTGAGGACAGGCACTAGACAAATCGGTCGGAGATCCGCCGGTCGACATGGTCGGGGAACCTTGGGTAATAAGACAATTTTGCCCTGCAACCAAGAGCCTGGGATAGGCAGGTCGCCTTTAAGTAGGCTGGTAAAGTACTGGGGCAACCTATCACAAGCATCCCTCTGTACTACTGCCTTCAGTCNTAATAAGACAATTTTGCCCTGCAACCAAGAGCCTGGGATAGGCAGGTCGCCTTTAAGTAGGCTGGTAAAGTACTGGGGCAACCTATCACAAGCATCCCTCTGTACTACTGCCTTCAGTCGTTCAAACGTGACCCCGTCGAGGCCCGAGCTCACACCTATTTTGCATTTAGCCAAGGCTTTTTGCAAATCTTCCCGAGTGATGGGTCTCAGTTGCGCACCTGAGTGTTGCTTCATTGCAA
>BGNK01000989.1:152639-181248 GCA_003297005.1 Symbiodinium sp. clade A Y106 | reverse complement strand
ACGCACGCACGCACGCACGCACGCACGCGCACACACACACACATACACACACGCGCAGACACACACACACACACACACAGAGACGACAGACAGAGAGAGACAGAGAGAGACAGACAGGCTCACGAGGGCCCGTTGAAGGACCCCGCAAAGACCTCGCCTGACCCTGGCCCCTTCTGTGTTCGCCACCCTTGTCACGCGGAGGGAACCTGGTGGCGACACGAAGGGTGGCCCAGCAGTAGGGAGGGGCAGCATGCCATCTCCACGAGGAACCCAAGGTGATCCTGTTGAACCCGGAGGACATCGTGGACCCGCTGCTCGAGAGGCACGAGAAGTCGCCGACCGTCCACCTCTTCCCAGAAGACGACGAGGGCGGGTAGGCGGAGTACACGGAGACTGGATGGGGGACACCAACACGGGAATGAACGTGATAGTGGCAGGGACACCAAGAGTGAGATCCACAAACTACGAGGGGGACACACAGTCCCAANGGCGGGTAGGCGGAGTACACGGAGACTGGATGGGGGACACCAACACGGGAATGAACGTGATAGTGGCAGGGACACCAAGAGTGAGATCCACAAACTACGAGGGGGACACACAGTCCCAAGGAGAACAACCCCAGAAGAGGGGACACCAAAGGCAGCCTCACTGCGGGGCAACAAGAGCCCCTCATAGTCAATGGCGCACGCAGTTGCCCGAGATGCCTTTTGGGACCAGGCCGAGGAGCAGGAGGCAAACACTGGGGGCATGACAGGCAGGCGCCCGACTGCGTGCTCTACGGCAGCTCGGCCCATGGCGGAGCCGCAAGAAAGCTCTTTGAGGAAGCGGCGACGGAAACCCGCCCCAACGAGAAGACCAAGGGCATCCTGGAGAACTTCACCACACAACGCGACCTGGGACAAACCACAACCTCTGCCAGACCGAAGAGCACATCCGACGCAAGGGTACACGCCAAGACCTCGGGGACCCGCAAGACAGGGGCAGCTAGACCTCGGAAACCACAGCACACCACGCCGAAGTCAAGGGCGACACCTACGAAGCACCGCCCCAAAACGGCGAAAAGAAAGGCCCCTCCCCAGTACAACCCCGGCAGACACCACAAAGACGAAGGGGACCAGAGAGGACGGAATGCCAGCAGCACACCCGCTGCAGAGGCTGACTGGCAAAGCGAGGATGAGCACAAGGAAAAGAAGGCCGTGCAGACCAAGAAGCCGAAGGGGAACCCTCCAGGGCAGGCACCGAACAGCGAGCCACGCGGCACCCTTCCGTGGACTGGAGCCGAGCAAAGCTGGAGCTGCAGTCGCAGAGCCCGGGGTACCCGCAGGTGCAAGTACCAGTTCGTCTTCGGGAGGACGTGGTGACCCAGTGCAGGAACAAGCAAGCCGCGCACAAGCGGCGGCACAGCGTAGGGACTGGGAACCCAACGAGACCAGTGGGGGACCAAGTGTGGCACCCCAGCGACCTGGCCGGGTGCCGGGAACCACACGGCCGGTTTTGCCGGCGCCACCGCGCGCGCGCGCCAACAACCAAGCTGGGGGACTCGCACAGCAGATGATGAGGACCGCCATCAAGATGGACAAGCGGGCACAAAGAACAGGGACAAAGTGAGCACAAGCTGAGTGGCAGGGCACGCGTGGCTACGAGTTTTGGACCAGTACATGATCGTACACCTCTGCAAACAAACCGGGAAACCCCGGATCCATGCACCACCCTACTGCAGCTGGTGAGAAAAGAACACGTTTCTGAAGCCAGCTAACCTTCCTTTTTAATTTGTGTTTAGGGGCACCTGCACAACTCTTCTCGTACTCTAGAATGGTGTGCCCGTAGCAGGCATAAGACTTGCAAGGCCGTAAATTCAGGCATGTTTTTCCCGTCTTGTACACACTCCCTTTTACAACTGTCCGAGCAACACCTGGACATTTACTGGTGCCAGCAAACAAACTCCCCATACGGGGGACTGCGCTCGAGGGCACCCTCTGTGGCTCATACCCCAGAGCAAGGCAAAGCAAAGAGACAGACAGACGGACGGACAGACGGACGGACACAGGGACACACGGACACACCGACACACAGGCACACAGACACACAGACACACAGACACGCACACACGCAGACACGCAGACTCGCGGACACGCGGACACACCGACACGCGGACACGCAGACACGCAGACACGCAGACGCACAGAGACACCGAGACACGGAGACACGGAGACACGGAGACATAGAGACATAGAGACATAGACACAGAGACGCAGAAACACAGAGACACAGAGAGACAGACACGGACAGACAGAAAGACACAGACAGACACACAGACAGACACACAGACGGACAGAAAGACAGACACACAAACAGACACACAGACACAGACAAACAAACAGACGGACAGACACAGACAGAAAGAGACAGACAGAGACAGACAGCGACAGACAGAGGCAGACAGAGACAAACAGAGACAGACAGAGACAGACAGACAGACAGAGACGGACAGACAGAGACGGACATACAGAGACAGACAGAGACAGACAGAGACAGACAGAGACAGACAGATAGAGACAGACAGACAGAGACAGACAGAGACGGGCAGAGACGGGCAGAGACGGGCAGACAGACACAAGCAGAGACAGACCGACAGAGACAGACAAAGGCCGACAGACGGAGACAGACAGACACGTTTGCAGAGCTTCCTTGAGGCATGCAACATCAAGGCAGTGACGAAATGCCTGCGAAAGGAAAACAGCCTTATTGATCTCTCTCCCATTGGAAGGCAGATTTGCCTGCCGACCGACAGACCGACAGACCGACGGACGGACGGACGGACCGACGGACCGACGGACCGACGGGCCGACGGACCCACCAACCCACGGACCCACGGACCCACGGACCGACAGACACACGCAGAGACGGACAGAGATGCAGAGGCAGAGAAAGAAGCAGGGACAGACGGGCAGGACCGGACCGGACCGGACCGGAGACCAGACAGAGATGGTAGAGAGACGGACGGCGAGACGGACACAGAGACAGACGGATGGACAGACAGACTGGGAAGGACAGGTGGACAGATATACAGACACAGAAGGTCGGGTTCAGAGATCTTTTGTACACTGCGTATTGAACCAGATCTTGAGCGGCTGTTAGGAAGAAGTCGTGCAAGAATGAGCTGCTACGTTGCTCCTGCCAGATTGCAATTGGCTTAATTCGAAGGGATTCGAGAGGCTACCGCATGATACGGAAGGTGGCCTCACCTTCTTCAGCTTGTACAGCTCCGTCTCCGATCTGATTCCGTTTCAGACCGCATAACCTCGAAAGGCCCAACAGTTGCTTCACGCGGAACGATATGTCATGCATTTCAGTGACCTCTCATAATCCTGCGGCTTTGGCCTCAAGGTGAAGTCGGTTTGATAGGTAGGAGTCATTTCTTGGTGTGCCTTCATGCGCTGAGTTGCCGAGTTCGCAGCCGAGTGTGCAAGGGGGACGTCCACTCACCGATTCGCTATGTGATTTGGTGACAGGCCACGGAATGGCCACGTTGCCAGAACTGCAAGACAAGGTGGTGTCAGCCTTTGCAAAAGCTCACAGAAAGCTCGCTACACGCTCAAGGGGCTCGATCCCTCAACCCCTTGCCCATGTAGCCATCAAACACTTTGGAACGAAGCCTCTGACCACCGAGCGGAGCGGTCACTGTCGGTGGAGATGTGGGGCCACTGCAGTTACACCAGTCATCAGCAGTCACTAGCTGTGAGGCTAGGTCAAAGAAGATGCATGCACATCTCGGACAGATCGAGAGCGACGGCCACGGGCCTGACGAAAGTGTGGCAGGTTGCTGACCTGCAGAAGCAGAATGAAATCCTGGGCATGGGTCTCACTTCGCATGCGTTTGATCATGGGTCGAAGTGAGATGGGCAACCAAGCTTCAGCGGTGAGGAATGGAGAATGAGATGCTCGCCGACTACCTTCAGAGGGATGCAGAGAGGGCCTCCGGCCTGGAGGACACAGATGAGGCCAAAAGCAAAGTGCAGCTGACGCATGCATTCATCCCTAGATGCAGGCCTTGTCAGACCTGCCGTCATCGCCTGTAGACAAGGGCAAGAAGGCTGTGTGCTCGATTGTTACAGCATGCCGCACGTGGTGGCCAGTGTAAACAAAAACCTTGAGGCGGCTAAAGGTGGTCGACAAGGGCAGCAGCTGTGCTCTCAGGGACTTGCTTAGGGTCCCGAAGCTGTTGCCCGAGTGTTCACGATGTACGAAGGCGGGGGCGCCAATTACCGACAGCTTTGAACCTTGAGGACATTGGAAGTTGCATCAGGGTCAAGCCGCCCCACTGCATGGCGCGAGCGTTGCAGCTAGGACAAGTTCAGGATAGCCAACCAGGAGGCTAGGCATTTAGTGGCCAATTCAATGCCTGCTTGTTGAGACGCTGCACCGCAGATGGAAGCTTTAACGAAGGACATAGCTGCGAACCCAGTGATGTCTTGCACTTGCAGAGCTTCTTGTCTCAGTTGCAGCTGTTCATGCCAAGATCTCGGCTCCCAACAGCCAGGAATGCAATGCAACATGTGGAATAGGATTACCCACCCTCATATAGCTTTCGACACAAGCGTACACCCTGCAAGTGCTCTCCCTGGATGCAAGTGTGCCAAAGGGTGATCAATGCATCACCTTTGGGTGTCTCCGGTGTCCCCGCTCCGGCTGCTCGACCTCGACTTCTTCGAACGAAGTCTCGAAGGAGGTTTTTCGGAAGATCCGACTCCGTCGGCGCTGGTTTTTCACTCGCCGCAGCTCTTGCAGCTCTGCGGCCTCTGCGCCGACGGCTCTTACCATGCTGTGCCTCCGGAGACTGGGTGCAACCGAAGAAGCGGCAGCTGAGAGGCCCCAGCAATCCCAAGAGACAGCATGGAAAGGGCCGTGCTCCGGCGTCAGAGGCGGGACCACCTGCGCTGACAAGTTCGCGATGCCTTGCCTCAGCAGACGTTCGTTACTTTCTTGTGCTTTGTACTGTGGGCAATAGTAGTCCCGCCATGATCCAAGATCCTTTAACATTCGTCATAGCATTGCAGTCGCAACATGAGACGTGGGTTTGTTGTGGTTTGGTTGGTGTGACCTGGCGCTGTTCCTGGTTGCGATTGTTGTTGTTCTTCTTCTTCTTCGCTGTCTTCGTCGTCGTGTACACGGTCGTCGTCATGGTCGCCACCGTCGTCGTCGTAGTAGTTTCTAGTGGTGGTGGTGGTGGTGGCCGTCGTTGTAGTTGTGGTAGTGGCTATGGTAGTGGGGTAGTGGTGGTAGTCGTAGTCGTAGCCGTAGTAGTAGTAGTAGTAGAAGTAGTAGTAGTGGTAGTAGTAGTAGTCGTCGTAGTCGTAGTAGTAGTCGTAGTCGTAGTAGTTAGTAGTAGTAGTAGTAGTAGTAGTAGTAGTAGTAGTAGTAGTAGTAGTAGTAGTAGTAGTAGCAGGAGTAGTAGTAGTAGTAGTAGTAGTTGTAGTAGTAGTAGTAGCAGTAGTAGTACTAGTCGTAGTAGTAGTAGTAGTAGTAGTAGTAGTAGTAGTAGTAGTCGTAGTAGTAGTAGTACTAGTACTAGTACTAGTACTAGTACTAGTACTAGTACTAGTACTAGTACTAGTAGTAGTAGTAGTTGTGGTAGTAGTAGCCGTAGTCGCAGTCGTAGTCGTAGTCGTAGTCGTAGTAGTAGTACCATGAGTAGTCGTCGTCGTCGCCATCGTAGTTGTAGTAATCGCAATAGTCGTCGCACCGCATTGAACCCGGTGACAGAAGCCCGAGACCATTGGCCGCAAAGGGCGCATTAGGTGCCTAAGTTTCCAATCTTTCAGAAAGACTTCACGAAATACGACATCATCTACAAGCGGCGGTGGTAGTGGATGTGGTAGAGGTCGTGGTGGTGGTGGTGGTGATGGTGGTGGCGGTTATGGTTGTGGTTGTGGTTGCGGGCGGTTGTGGTTGTGATTATGGTAGTGCCGGTTGTCGATTGAGATTTGATGATTGATGGACCAGGATATTCTGCAGCTACCGTGCTTTTCGATGCGAGATCCTTATGCGTCGCTGTTGCAGGGACCTAAGTTGCTAGCGCTGCACGGACAGGTGGTTCGGCCAACAGCTTATGCAGATACTTGCAGGTTGCACGGTGTGAAGACGGTGGAAACGCGAAACCACCCTATGCTCAGGGGAGTAGTCGGCCGTTTCCTGAGAGAGTTGATGTTGGTGTGTTAATGTCGTGCCGACACCGTGCCGTTTGCCACCAAGGCCCCTGTCTTCTGCATGTCGGCCACAAAACCATGGATGAGGGTGTTGTGGTCCCAGAAATCTTACATGTCTGACTGTGCCAGACATGTCAGTGTTGGCTGCAGCAGGCGAAACATGGTAGCTTCCAGGGCAGGTAGTGGGGAGCTCTCTCGAAGATAGGAATATTCAGGAACGTCAACGAAGCGAAAGCGGGGCAATCACTCAAGGCGGCGTCTGGCTAAGAAAGAACTTGAGGAACCGAACATCTGCGTCGGAATTCGGGCTGCAAGGTCTTGCTATTGTTCTTTTGTCGTGTCTGTTTTCGTTTTCGCTTTCACCGTGTCTCTTTTCTCCTTTTCGTTTCTCTTCTTCCTCTGGCATCGCATGCTTCCGAACCTGGCTTGCCAACCGGGTCTCAGCAAAGAGGCTGGTAGCGACGCCAAGCATTCCTCCATTCTCATGGCAAAGAAATTGAGAAATGCCTGCGGACTTAGGTCGCCTTGGAATTTCTGTGGCGGCGGGGTCTGCTGGAAGACCAAGACCTGGAGCGAATGCTGAAACCTCCGGATGGTCTGAACCGCGGCCAGGCGTGGATGTGCGCCAGTGTCTCAAGGCGACTCAGCCGAGTCCCGTCAGGTGCTTGGCTTGGTTGACCTCGATGCCACGCGACAGAAACTGGGCTGTGTTTGGAAGTTGCTTGAGGCTCTGAGGCTGCAACAGTCTGCCACAGAGATCTGAAACATCTTGAGAAGAGCATGTCGTGTGCAATGTGATTGAAGCGCATGCGTTCGAGTGAATAAAGAGCTGTTTGAGATTTAAGGTACACTGCAGATGAGTTGAGGCTTGGTCCAGCTACTCGTAGGTCCTGTGCAGCCTTCTTCACATCTTGAATCTTCGATGAACGGCTGTATTCGTAACATCGCAGACTGCATTCAACCAGACTTGGTAGTTGCTCCGTTGCTCCCTTGCATCAGGTCGCTGGCCGTTCAGAATTCGGTGACTTCTGAGGCGGGGAACGAGCACCATTTCGGTGCACACTTTTGAGTGTGTGCCTGTTGTTTAGGCTGTGGGCAAGTGGGCTACGCCTGTCTTGAGCGCATGGTGGCTCCAGACGCCGCTTCGCGAAAGAGGCACCTCTGGAAGGGCGAAGCTAACAAAGCAGATTGGTTAATTTCAGTCTGCAAAGCCAGGAGTGAGCCTGTGTGCAGAGTCCTTGGCATCAGATTGCGCGCAGAGCTCTTAAGTCTCGCTCAAGAGGCTGAGCTCAAGCTTTAAAGTACGAAGATTTCTTCATGGAAAAACTGTTGATCCTGCTCGGCACTTCATAAACGTGCACGGCGCACGTGCTGTGGCAGAAAGTCGTGGACTTGGCCGCCGCACCCACGAACTGCAATGAGCAAGAATATCATTCTGATCTACACAAATCTGCAGCACCATGCTTCTTACCATGGGCTGATACACGTAATTCCAAGAGAAACCGCGTGCTCGTTCTTGCTGCTTTGACCCCCTGTTTATCGCATGCCGACGTTAGAGAAGATGACGTTGTTCTCGAAAGGTGAGAGCTTACTTTCATCCGCTGATGCTGCCTTGCACTAAGCAGCTCGCAACGAGTTCAAGGGGAACCATCTAGGTCGTTCATAGTCGTTCCCTTGCCCAGATGGTCTCTTTTCCTTTCTCGCGAGATTCACCAAATCGAGATTAACCAAAGCTGGCCTGAAATGTCACGTGCATGCTTGGACTCTTGAAGCCTCTGAAGCAAACTCTTCAAACCATTGCGTGCTGGGACTGCAAAGGTCTCCCTGAGAGAAGTTGCAGCACGAACGCAACACATTTAGCTGGAGTTGGGTGTGTTTTGTTCAATTGTGCTTTGTGCAGTGATTTTGCAAGGTCGGATGTGCCAAAGTGCGCGGTTGCTCACGCCCCGCCGCTGGCAAAACCCACACCAAGACCCCATGGAATCAGCAGCCTGTGGAGCTGTTTCCATTGCAGTCATTTGCAATTGCCAGACCCAGCATGTGCTCTCGTATGCCAGGAGAGAACCCTCACGCACAAACGATCTTCAACGAAGGAAGCCGCGTAATTGTGGCACCGACCTCCCTACTGCACTCACAAGGCCTAATCACAAACAGCTATCCTTCAGCTCAGGCTTTCGGAATATCAAATCAGGTTGGGCCGTAGTTGAGTTCTCATCGGCAGGACAAATCGAGTTGGCCGTTCAGTGGCATGAGCTGAGGTCTTTCGTTCCGACACGGCTTTTCGCACTCACGGCAAACTGTGATGGTAGTGGATTCTCGAACTTTGCATCGGACCGCCCAAACACCTTTTTTTAACTTTTGCCATCGAGAACAAGCAGAAGACTGAACAGGCGTCACAGCAACAGGCGAGATCTCAGGAGACATAGGGACAGTCTACTGGCTCGATATGTGTGCCATGCAGAGCAATGCAAGGTCAGCCCGGTGTGTGGACGGTTCGTCTGCCCCGACTCCCGGCAATGTTGAGCTACCACAGCTTCGTCATACAAACAACTACAAGCAGACTAATGTACAAAGCAGTCGCTGTCGTATCGTAAGCCCGACAGTCATATTTACCGGAAAACCGTTCGAAAGGGCATGGCCAGAATTGCTGACAGAGCGAGCGCCTGACAGCCAACAGTCCAATAGCATCGGGCCAGCAGGCCCATCAGTATCAATCTTGCTGCGGCTTGAAGTCACGGAGGAAGCTCTCAAAGTCTTGATGCAACACACCAGCAAGGATCCGCAATCCCGGCACCGGCGATGACGCTGTTCAGCCAGTCAGAGACTGAGGCTTCTGGGCCTGTTGTTTACACAGTGGTTTTCTGGACCCTTGCACTCAAATCGATGTTCGTGTGTGTGGAAAAGTGTGTGTGTGTGTGTGTTGTGTTTGTGCGCGTGTGCCGAACGAGCATTTGATTCTGCGACGAGGCCAACCATCTCTGATGCTTGGCATGAAACCTTCTTGGCAGTACATGCAGCGAGATGCTTCAAGCAGATGATGAGCTGTTTTAGATCCTGGTTGCCTTAAAGTCGCAGCTTTTGAAACCAGAGATGCCTGTCAAGGGGCCTATGGGAATTTTCGATCCGATAGTGGCGGGCTTGTCGGAACGGCTTGTGCTTCAGGCAGCCGAGGAGTCAGGCCAAGCTGCATCAACCGTGCCGGATACAGCTGGTTGAACGGTTGCTCACCCGCCTGCCGAATAGGTCGAAATATGCAAGCTGAAAGCTAGCGGTTAGCGTGTCACATGCAGTTGGTCCAAGGGCGTTAAACAGCCGTGCGCCGGTCGAAGCCTGTGCATGTGACAAGGAAGATCGGCGTTTCGCAGGCACATGCAGGAGTTTCAAGAGCTTGTGAATCCCAAAAGTGAGAGATCGTGCAACTGACGTATTCCTCCTGTCCCTGCTTATCTTCGTAGGCTCAGTGATCGCGGCTTCACTTTTACGGGGGCTGAACCAACGAGCTCCATTCCGGTCGGCCGACCATATTCCTCATCCGAGGACGTGGAATCATTGCCGCTTCTCATGGTGTTCGACCTGGATGGAGTCGTGTTGCTGAAATGGTACAGTTTTCCATCTTTGGAGAGTTCGGCAGAAGTGACGGCTCATGTGCAGCGTGGTTAAGGTCTGCTGGTCTCCCGAGATGTGACTCACCTTAACATGCTGCCAGGAGGCTGCAATCAAGAAGCTCGTAGCAGAGTTGAAGCGCAGTGCAGGTATCAGACCAAGGGAGGGGAACCCTACAGCCTCGTGGCCCCGGGCTTGGTCAAGAACTCGAAGGATGAGGCGCATAAGAGCTGGTGCATTGATGTGCATTCGCTTGCGCTTGATCATCTCTTTGTGTAGCTACTAGTAGCGAAATTCGGGTCGCTAAGCTTTTCGAGGAGATCCGGCTCTTCCCAGCGGTCCAAGCAGTTTGGAAGATGCTCCTTGCCATGAGCTGGGACATTAGTCAATTGTCGGCTACGCTGTGCCATGCTGTTCTTCGAGTGCTCGATTGCCAAGCTTTTCGGCTCTCTGAGTAAGACAGTCTGAGTCAGCTGCGAGCATGGCGACCTTCCGTCGGCAGTCCAAGCTTGGGGCCTTGCTCGCTGTCGCTGCCGTCCTGGCCTTGTTCTCGCAGCTGCCGGCATTCATCGCTCCCTTGCGTGCTGCGGCGCTGGCTGGAGTGCTGGCCGTGGGAACTCAGGGCAACGTGGCTGTGGCTCATGTGGCCAACAGCTATGTTGACTCCTCAAACATCGTCCTGGCCGAGGACTTGCCAGTGTCCATGGGCGGCAAGGGTGGCGGCGGTCTGGACGGAACGTACACCATGAAAGGCTCGGCAAAGAAAAAGGATTTCATCGATGACGAGAAGTTCATCAAAGCCGACGAAAAGTTCGAGGCGAAATTCGACGAGTACATTGGCGTCTTCGGCATCCTTTTTGTCGGTGCCTTCATCGCCCCGATGGTGACCTACTTCTGGTACGTGCGTGACAGCGACCCTTGGGAGAACTGAATGGTCGACCTCTGACGAAGCCAAGTGGGCAACGGAAGAACTCTTGCAACATATGTAGGTGCACTACTTTGCAGCTGTGTTTCATCCTTGCAGGAGCAAGTTTTCGCGATCTCAGGCACACCATGCTCAACGCCTCTTACACTTGCAGGTGAAAAAGAAGCTTGTAATGAGTGCTTGCTGCTCTTTTTTTGTGCTCTTGCATCAGACATGAGCGCGCAAAGCTTAGGCTTCACAGCCCAGAGGCCCGCTCGCGCGGCGTGCGCGTGGCAGTGGCCAGCAGCTAGGAAGCAGAGCGAATGTGCACTGGTCCTCATGCCGCGGACGCGGCCAGATGCAGCTAGATTGCAGGTAGCTCCCGAAGGCACAAGGCGGTGCCTTTGCTAAAAACGATGGAGATTGTGCCCGGCGTGTCTATGTGGGATGTGATCGATCCCAGGCAGGGCTCGTAAATGAGGTGACAAAGCGGGTCGAAACTCCTACACGGTTCATCACATGAGGCTGTTCGAGATGTACTACCGGCGCGGCGAGGGCAAACGGCCGCACTTGGAGGCGAGGTAAAGATCTGTCGAGTTGAGGTTACCTCCGAATTATATGTTGAGATAGCTGCGCAGTCCTGCTTGTGATGCCAGAATTGGTCTGTCCATGAGCCACCAGGCACTGCTCTCGAAGTCTGCCGTCTCCCCCAGTGACGTCCTTTTCGTTGATGATGCTGCAGAGAACGTTCAATCTGTGAGGCTCGCTTACAAACAGCACATGGGATGCGGCCATGCTTTGGCATGCTCTGACGACACTCAAGTTTCGATTACATGTGCCAGGTCCTTGGGTGTGCAAGCAGTGCACTTGCCACAGGGACTGACCCAAGAAGCTTGGTCACTTGCGCTGGAGAGCTACGTCAAGTCCAGGGCGAAGTAAAGCCTTGCCGAAAAGCCCGCCGGGCATGCCTGTGGCAGACTGTTTCAGTGCACGGCTTCATTCGCACGCTGGATTCTGAAAAAGTAGGCGCTGTGCTGCATTGCCGACTTGCGAACGTACGCAACCTGCGCATTCAGCGAGGAGCTTCAGGATTGCTGTCTGCTGCAAGGCACAAACGAAGCTCACGTCTGATCAGAACCTTGACATCTTGAAGGCACTGATGGAGGACGGAACCAGCCAATTCGCAATGTGGTTACTTCACAGAGCTTGGCCCTGCAGGAAACAGACATCAGGATAGCAGAGGTCAAACGAGATGCTTACGAGTTCAGGCACTTGCGGTACGATACTGACCTGTAACAGTTTTCCGTACTTTGCCGAGTCTGGCGGAGTCGCTGTAACTTCTTTTCTCTCTGTCACCTCCTGCAACGCCAGGCGAGACATCGTCGTTGGTGCGGAGAACCCTCGCACTGGGAAGACCGTCGCAGAGAAGGCCTGCGGACACTGCCTACAGCCTTCGGCCTTTTTGCGTCATGGTGTGCATGTTGTGTGCATGCTTGCTGGTGTGCGAAAGTTTCACCATCGCTAGACTGCTAGACCAGCTTGCAAAACCAGCTAGGTCCTCAAATACATGGAAGACAAGTTGACACAGAAGGCTGGTCGGCTGCTCTTCCCGCAACTAATGCGAGCTGGCCAGTTTTCGGCCAGCTGATCCGGAATCCGAGCAGGATATGCAAATCAACAAGCTTCTCATGAAGAACCAGGCATACAAAGTGGCGATCAAGAAGGCAGCATGTGCTGCGTGCAGAGTGACTGGCAGCGATCCAGCACAAAGGCTGAGCAGCAGCTGAAGTCGAAAGCGGAAACAGGTGACGACTTGCAATACATAGCATTGAGCTGAGTTGGCGCCGAGGGACGGTTTCAAGGCAAAGAGACCTGTTTACCCATTGCATTCAGGACTTCCATCAGCTGCAAATAGAAAACTCCCAGTTCGTCAAGCGCATTGAGGAGGCAAATCAGGACAGGGAGCTTGCAGCAGACCTTCCTGAGGTAGTGTATGGTAGGGTGATGCTTGTGCCCTCACCTTCAAGTGTTGCTGCACACAAAGAGTAGAACCGTGTGCAGCTTCCGTTGTTCTACCATGATCTAGCAGGTAAATGTCACCTTCGTTTCACGGTGAATGGCAGCCCCATGCACCCATCTATTGAAGGAGCTTATTGAGCTGAAGCGGCGTGCCGGGAGGACTGCCTTGACCTCAGCAACTCACAGCTTTCATCACGTACCCCGGGCAATCTCCTAACCCCTTACCCCACATCCAGGAATGAGGCTGGAGGTTATATAGCCTCCCCCCGGCAGATACTCCGAACCTCCCCCTCCGGGAGATAGTTTCCGCCCCGCATGTAGTCCGTGCGTCTAATACCTCCGCATGTGTGATACCTCCTGTCTCGAGTATACTCCGCACGTCTGATGCCTCCGTGCATCTGGTTTATTCTGGTTTACTTCCCCTGGAATACCCCGCGCGTCGGGATACTTATATAGTTTCCACGTTTCTGATTCTTCCCGTTCCGTGCATACTCCGGCATCTGATGCCTCCCGTCCTGCGTGTACTCCGTGCGTCTGATACCTCCGTGTGTCTGATACCCCGTACTCCACATGCTGATACCCCCCGCCGAAAAAGAGTTATGTAGTCCGAGCATCTGAAATGCCTGATGCCTCGTTAGTTTCTGCCCGAGTGCTCCTCCATGTGCCTCTCCCCATCGCCCCTCCTCCGCCTAGCACAATGGTGTTGACGTGAGAGAGAGTGTGTACATTGGGGCGAGGCGGTGTTGTATGCGATATCCATACAGTTCCCGCAGTTGAGATCGGATGTCTCGCTAAATCCAGACATGACTTGCCAGACGGCATAGATGATGTGGTGCTTCCATTGGACCGTGACGGTTTTTTCCCCTCAGTGTTGGGTGAACATGCAGTTACCCGGCAAATGAGGCATAAGCCAGATATACCCATGAGAACCTGCGAAGTAACTAGACCCACTGCTCGTGAGTGGTGGCATTGTCGGATTACGCCATCTCCGCTGAAGAGCTTCGGCAGACGGATCAGACGGCTTTCCGAGCATGCTAGTGCCTGGCTGTTTGACCGAGTGCTCGATACCACTGTAAGAAATCGCTGGCAAGTCGAGGCATGTCTTCGATTGTCGAGCTTTGCAAGAGTTGCAGTTGGAGGGTCGATTTGGGCAGGTGAAGATCCTAAACAATATGAAGAAGCGGCTCAGCAGCCTCACTGCCGAGGCAGGCTTGGCTTGTGCGCTCACTTCTGCTTTCTCCGTTCTGCAGGCCAAGTTCCTGCAAGATGAGATCAAAGACAGGAGGTCGATGCTGGCAAAGACAGAGAAGGACATCTGCAAGGTGGTCGAGGAGAAGGAAGCAGCGAGAAAGGAGCATAAGAAGCTTCGTGCCCAGTCCAGCACTCGGCTTCAGTGCACCGGTCTCTTAACTCTTTAGACTCCTGGCCCTTCTTAGGTCTCGGCAGTCGCCAGAGATGCCTCAAGTGGTTCGGAACCCATCTTCATGAGCCGGCATGACATGACAAAAGCCTTTGCCTGATGCAGGTAGATTACGTCAGTCAGAAGGCAGAGGCATACGAGCTGGAGGCTTGCCAGTGCTCGTCCGAGTTGTAGCAGTTTCTGCAGCTCATGCTCCAGGCGCAGAAGCGCAACTGGGAAAGGAAAGTGGAGCTGGCTAAATCCTCAGGGCCAGCTGAAGTTCTCCTCAGAGCCTCACAGTTGTGACAGATTCGTAACAGTCTCTGCTCAACGCATCTCGGGAGATGCTTGAGGCGGAGACGGCGGCCAAGCGCATTCGTCAAGCTGTAAAGAACGGAACACAGCTGTCGGGCTCCCAATTCATGGAAATGGTCCTACGACATACGAGTCTTGGTCTTGCTGCGGCTGAGGCCTGCTGGCCGAAACTGACTGCAGAAGTTCTACTGCTCTGGCCTTGGTCAACTCGGCTGAAGACCAGAGCCCTTGCACCTAGGTCTCACCTGCTGCTACACATGTTCCGAATCCTAAAGGTTCTGTTACACAGCTTGAAGATGCAAGATGTAAATATCAGTCTGGATGTTGCAGGCCAGTTTCACCCCGTCCTTCCTTGCTTCAATACTCGTGCAGCGAGATGAAGGAGGGAAAACAGCAGGTTGAGCATCTCAGCGTCGTTGCCTACATCCAGTTCAAATCCTTACAGCTCTCTACACCCGAAACACGAAAAGCCAGCAGAAAGCCCGAAACCCGAAAAAGCCAGAAGGCAAACGCACCGGATCGCACAGGTACGCAGACAATCTTATAATGCATCTAGACTCGTAGTGCGCAGAACTGCGCACGCGAATCAACACATGCCCTGCGCAGATGGAACTTCGATTTCGGCTGCAGAGCGGGCAATTCCGGAGCACTCCAGAAAATAAAGACTTTAAGCAACGGTAGATGTTGTCAAACTTCACATTCTGATTGAAGATGCCCGGGAAGGCTTGAAACACATCCTGAAACACGCCTTGTGCCATGAAGCATCTCGCCCACCTTGCGTAAGTGTTTTCGGGCACAGCAAAGTGTTTCCGCAACGCGCAGACCAGTCAGACGACCGAACAATGGCACATGGATGCTTGGAAGGACGTTTCATTGCTCGATTCGCTAAAGTCGCTCGGGCTCGGACGTTTGCAATGTCACAGGTTTTGAAACGCTGACGAGTGCAACATGACCGTAGCAGTTTTGCTCAAGAAAGGACTCAGCTCGTGCATACCTTAGGTGCGGAACTTGAAGCAGCTCATCTTGCAGCGTTTTGAGTATGGAAACCACGGTCGTCAGGATAATGGCGCCAACTGCTGTCCAGTACGAGGACAGCAGCCAGGCACTGTGACAACAAGATTGGGCCATCGTTCGCTTCCAATCTATGCTTATGCACTCCGTCTTTTGTTCCAACCTTGTAACTCATTGTTCGTAAATTGGGCCAACCATTGACCACGGCGTGGGATCGCGGGATGGCAAAGAGCAGTTCAAAGCGGTTTGCGGTCTGCCAACATCTGCCGACATTTGCCGACTCGTGCCAGGCTGGCCCGCGTACCTTGTACGACAAGATTTGGGCGGACCATTTGGTCAATGAGGCGAGACAACCTGAGGTTTGAGTGTTGCAGTGTTGCAGGTGCAAGCTGTAAAGGCCAGGTTTGAAATTACAGCCGGCAAGTCAGCATGACAGGTTTGGGACTCGGCAGGACAGCCTCCATTGCTGTGAAACGAATACGGGTGTTGTTCAGTCTTATGCAGGCAGATGGTTCATGACCGACAGACAAACGTGCTCTCTGTGCCAACTACAGAATTGATCCACGAACAGGTGCTGCACTGGCCGAGTAATCTGTTCCATGGAATGCTTGCACCAAGCTTTATGCTACACGTAATATTTAATGTCGCATGTTTGGGTATCCTGTTATGTAGCTGCACATGGTGACGGCTGTATGTGTATATATCAATACAAATGTACATATACATGTACATATATATCTAACATGAAGAAACACATAAATACGTATAAGTTCAAATAAACCCGTATGTGTGTATGTATGTACAAATATATACATATATATGTATATCTATATATATATATACATATATATATATACCTATACATGCTATGACATGCTACCCCCTTCAAAACCTACCTCGAAGCCTCCTCTTGTACTTTCTACGCTACGTTACGACTCCACTCCGTGTCCAAAACAACGCAAACCAGCTCAAACCAAGATAATGATGCTAAGTATTGCCTAGCATTCTCTCTCTACGACCGTTCAAGAATTGCCTAGTATGCCCTGTCTGCGACAACACAAAACCGTTCAAGCCAAGATAAAGATACCAAATATTGCTCAGTATTCCCTGTCTATGACGACACAACACCATTCGAACGAAGATAACGCCACGAAGCATTGTCTAATGTCCTCTGTATACTACGCTATTAAACGGCAGGCTCCTCCTGATTTTCCTTATTTACATCGTTATCTGCAAGGTATGCTATAGGGTATTCTAAAAGGTATCCTGAAAGGTCCTTCTAGAGGATATTCTATGAGGTATATTTCAGGTATACAGAGGGTCTATTACATAGGCGGTCTTCTGTAAGGCATTCTAATACAGGGTATTCCACATGGTATCCTATAGGGCATTCTATAAGGTGTTCTATACGGTACCCCACAAGGTATTGTACAAAAGGTATTATGTAGCCTGTATGTAGGAAGGTATTCTATAGGGTATGCTGTATGAACTTGTTTACGGTGTGTAGAGGGGGTATTCTATAAGGTTGTTGTAAGGCTATTCTCCTTGGTTCCAGATTTCTTCATAGGAACCCCTTACCCAACAGCTGCAATTCACTTGGGGACATCTCAGATCTTGGGCTCCGACTGGTGTTCAAATATTAGAATCCCTACTATGAGGTACTTTATATGGTTTTCTTTACGGGATTCTAAACGGTATCCTGTTAGGTATTCTACAGGTATTCTGTATGGCATACATAACGTATCATATATAGGATGTCTTCTATGAGGTACTCTATATGGTATTCCAGATGGTATTGTATAAAGTATTCTACAAGATAGTCTCAAAGGTATTCTAAAGGTTATTCCACAGGGTATTGTAGAAGGTACTCTATTATATAGGTTATGTATAGGGGTATTTTGTAAGGTATTCTGGTCTCGATATGTATCCCTTACTAGAAAAGCTTCGAGTTGTTCAAGGAGTTCCTAGATCCTAGATTCCGCATGTCTTTCATATGAATCCCTTACCCAGTAACCTGCAATTCAACTGAGATCTTGGGCTCCTCCGGATTTTCCCGATATGAATGCTTCTTCTGCAAAGCATTCTATAGAGTGTTATGGGTATTCTATAAGGCATATATAGGTGTTATTTTAGAAGGCGTTCTAACAGGTGTTCTACACGTTATGTGTTGTTCAACAAAGTATATATAAGGTATATAGGGAGTATTCTACAAGGTATTTCAGTACTAAGGTTTGTAGAAACGGTTTTCTGTAAGGTATTCTACAGACTGTTCTCCTCTCAGATCTTCGGCTCGGACTGATGTTCCATATTTAGAATCCTTATCTATGGGGTACTCTATAGGGTAGTCTATAGAAAAGTCTTGGAGGTACCCTGTAGGGTATTCTATAAGGTGTATATGTATATGTATAATATATATATATGTATGTATGTATACATATATCTAAGGTATACAGGGGGTATCATATAAAAGCGGTCTTCTGCAAGGTCTTCTACAGGGTAGTCCACAATGTCTGCTATAAGATGTATGTTGGGTATATAGAACGTATTATATAAAGTATTCTACAATGCATTCTTTAAGACTCTCTATAGGGCATTCTACAAGGTATTCTACAAGGTATATATGGGTGGTATTCTAGAAGGTACTCTATAATGTATTCTATATGCTACAGGGTATTATTCAATAGTTTCAATAATGTAAACACAAAGTATTTGGGGTGTATTGGATAAGGTATTCCTCAGGATATTCCATTAAGGTTTGTAGCCAGGCTATTCTATATAGTATGTCATAGGCGTTTCTTCTAGGTTCCTGATGTCAGACCTTGGGCTCGGACTGACTTTCCCCGGGTACTCTGATAGGGTATATCTAAGGTATACAGGGGGTGTCATATATAGAGGATCTTCTAACGGTATTCTGCAGGGTATTCCGTGGTATTCTACTATATAGTGTAGCTGCATGCACAACAGCAGCAGTCAAAGCAAGTGCACGTGAAGTCATGTTCATTGCAGATGTGCGGCAGTCATGCACGTGTCAGCACTCACATGGTCTGAATGCTAATACCTAACTAGATATGTATCATAAACTAACAACAATATTATGCTCATTTCCACCATATGGTTCAGTATGAATACTGAATTCTACTGAAAACCGGCCTGGATGACAGATCAGAGATGCCACGGGAATCTGATCCATGATCTCTGATCCCACGCCGGTTTCAGTATAAATATTGAGTTATTATACTGAAGTGTAAAAAAAATTCGCTCGGATCTGAGATCATGAATCAGAGATTGTCCGGAAAACATTTCCGTGGCATCTCTGATCTCTGATCCAGGTCGGGCTCCATATGAATACTGAATAATACTGAATTATACTGGGCATGACCCGGCATACACGGCCCGTTTCGGCTTTTCTAGTGATGTTCGTATACACTAATCCATGTGCGTGCGTGCAATTGTGTAGACATATGGTAGCATACCTGCATACAGAACGACTTGGAGGTAGTTTCATTTTTTTGGGCGGGGTAGCATATATGCACCGCTTATCCACAAGTTATGCAACCGAAACAGGTGGTGTTCAGCTATCCGGTTCTTTATTTACAAGTATGGTGATTGTTGCTGACAATGTGAAGGCAGATGGCACAAGCCTGATATACATTGATCGTCACCTTGTCCACGAGGCACCGGCTTGCGCCAGCTCCGCTAGGATGTGTGGCAGCAGTGTGGCTCGAGGTGACAAGCCCTCAGGCATTCGAGGGTCTCAGGCTCAGCAACAGAGAGGCCAGCCCTCGCGCCTTCATTAGTGCTCGGATGGGCTGTAACCGGGAACCTCCGAGCAGGTGCGCCGAACAGATTGCACTCTGGCCACAGTGGACCACAACATCCCAACTTCATCGCGGAAGAATTTCAAGGAGCTGTCATCATACAGGCCTGCACTGAGGCCCACAAGCACTTGTGCGCAGGACACGAAAAGCTTCATAGAAGAAGCAGATTCGCGGCAGCAGGCAACCATGTGGTTCTTCGAGAGAGAAGGTTTTACGGATTTCACGAATCCAGGTTGTAACGCTGGAGGACAATGTGCAAGCATTCGGCCGCGACCCCAGCTTCCACTTCCTGCAGACAATGATTTTGATATCACATGTGCCGATTTTTGCGGAGACATGTACTGACTTCCGGCAGGCCTCACGTACTTCGGAATGGAGGACAAACGACAAGGCATCGTGCATGTCATCGGCCCGGAGCAGGCTGGCATGCATCATGCATCTTGCTAATGCTGTTGCTGCATTTGATTTATCACTCGTCGTTCGTCTCTTGCTGTACTGTTCTCTGCTCTGCTTCTGGACCAGTCGTGTTTCGCGCTGTTTGCGATTCCAGGTGCCGCTCCGAGTTCTTGTGTCGATAGCGCTATGCAACAGTGATACTTAGTGTTTTTTCGCTGCAAAGGCTGGAGTCTACTGAGTCAAGTGTGCCTTTGTTCCGCTGGCCCTCCAGAATCCAGGGGTTCACACTCCCTGGAACTACGGTGGTTTGCCGTGGCCTTGGACCGTGAATTATTCCGAGTTCCCACACAGCCGTGCTGGGTCATGGACCCTGGTCAGAGATCTTGTAAACGTCCACCGCAAGTACCAGACAAGCCCTTTACGGGTAGATTCTTAAGGTAGACCCCGTGTTATGGACAACCGGATGGCGCATGGCTGATAGACGCCTCTCCGTACGGCATGATCGTCTATGCGCGAATGCGGGGTCTTCACATCGCATGAGACAGAAATGACCACGTTTGTGCGAAGGTTTGGTAGATGCATTAGAAGAACCAGCTTTTGTGTTTCCGATTGTTTTTCGACTAGAGAGTAAGGATGGTTTGAGATTTCTACCTTTCCGGAAACAGTGTTCACGGAGATGACAAGCACTGCTGTTGTACTGCACTTACGCAGTCGCTTTCTGCACCAATGTGGTAGTGCACAGTTAAGCATGACAAAACCGCGTAACATCGTGCCACGAGTGTGGTCTCTTTTAATCGGAGTAGGTCGTTGTTGGGATAAATGTAGGACGCTAGTGGTGTTACAGAGGGGCAGCGAATTTCGTTGTAAGCTGTTGCGAATCCGTAGCTTCTTTGGCGCTGACCTGTCGTTTTATTGGGGGCTGAGATTGCCATATCATCCAAAAACTGATCTGATCGCGTAGGGAAGGAAGGGCTGGCCACCCTATCCCATCTGAACCCAGGCCATTGCAAGCCAGCTTGCAAGGCAGTATCCCTTGCATCAACATCCGGGCAACACCCCCATCTATGCACAATGGACTCTATGGTCATTTTTCATGCCTTGCATCAACACCCGGTAACACCCACATCTATGGACAATGGGCCCTTTAGGCATTTTATATTTTCAATAGCGAGCCCGCGAATCATCTTGCGGAGTTCTCGCACAGATGCCGCCATTAAATGATCACTCTTTCAGCACGGAGAGGCGCTGAGAATCCTATTCACCCGGCATGGGGCTTCTAAGTCAATCCAACTAATATGCTGCCCATTCAGTTCCTATTATAAACGCATTTCCCTTGGAAATAAGGCCAGGCTGATGTCAGACCACAGCACAGCCCAATCTTCCTGCGAAAGGAACTGAATTATGTGCTGCACCTGCAATGATCGGACATATACTTGGCAGTCTATTTCGAAGGCTTGTGTACTTCCGAAAACTCCTACTGCCTCCCGATTCCTGAAAGGATGCGAGGTGAGCTGGTAAACCCGAAACCTTGGAAGGGCAGCAAGTTTCAAAACCCTGAGCCCGAAAAGAGAGGAGCGAGAATTCGCAACACCCAAACCCGAAGAGGCTGGAATGGGCAACCCCCAACCACCAAAGATGAGCAGACACGCAGATGTGCATATGGAGGGAGATGTTGCCGGGGTACCGCGAACCGGGAAGCGTATCATGTGGACAACCGGGCTGGGTCGCAGAAGTGCTCTGGACCGCGTATGTGTTCGGGTGGGGCTGCAGCGGCGCAACAGGAAGCTTCCTGCAGGCCGAAACACGCCAAGATGCAGAGTGGGCTTGTTCAAGTTCCGGGAAGCCTGTTTGACAGCTGGTCAGCATGTGTTTAGAACAGGACTTGTTGCGGCACATACCCGTCACAAGAACCATCAGCATCGCCGGCATCATCCTTCTCATCAACATAGTGCATCGTCACCCGCATCAGGGTCATGAATAGCATCACTCACATCACCGTCATCAATATCACCTCCACCACAAGTGTCACAATCATCATCGTCGTCGTTAGCATCGTCATCATCGTCGTCATCACAGTCATCATTGTCATCCGCACCATCCTCGCCATGATGATGATGATGATGAAGATGATGATGATGGTGATCACCAGCATCATCATCATCAGCAGCATCAGCAAGCATCATCATCATCGTCGCCATCATCGCCATCATCGCCATCATCGCCATCATCGCCATCATCGCCATCATCTTCATGCCCCAAAACCATGAACATGAGCGTCATCACCACCATCATCCTTCATTTATTATTGTTGAGGTGGTACACGGGTGCTTGGGCCAAATTCCTTCGTGCAGCATAAGGTGGCGACAGCCACACTTCAACTCATGGAGCATTCGGAGCTCTTGCTTTTGGTGCGGATCCCTGCTGCCTTGAAACTGGAGTACTCGGAGCCAGGGTGCAGCCCAGCGCAGTTCGGAAGGCATCGGAACATCTGAAGTCGAACATGTCTTGGCAACCCAGACGCTGTGCCGAGCCCGGAACATCATAGACCATTGCAGCGAGGATATCCATGGCAGACTGCTGGAGAGAGCTGATGCACGGTTGACGGTGGTCAGACCCCAGGCTGATGAACAAGGCAAAGAACATGTTGGAGACTCAGCGAGCTGTCTGGCGGTAAGAAAAGGAGGGGTATGCACTTCATACCTCATGAGAGAAGCTCCTGGCCGAGTAGGTTGAATGCTTCAGTGCTTCAGTCTCAAACTTGCCCCTTGCATCACAGGGCCCGCTTCGCTGGAATTCCGACTGGAGCTCCGGCACAGCAAAGCGAAGGAAATCCTGAAAGGTTTCACACTTTGGTTTTGCTGAAAGGAACATGCCATGAACACGCGTGACGAAGTGCAGTGCGAACCGCTCCCTGCAGAGCCTTCAAAACGGCCCTACAAGACGCCGGAAAAGTGCGAATCCGGAGCTGGGCCTGCGATGGAAGAAGGGCAGTCTCGCACGGTGCACTTGTGTGCTCATGGGTTCACCTCTTGCCAAGTTGGACACACAGCTTGACTTCTTGTATGA
Organism: Symbiodinium sp. clade A Y106; assembly: GCA_003297005.1. Classification (NCBI taxonomy): domain Eukaryota; class Dinophyceae; order Suessiales; family Symbiodiniaceae; genus Symbiodinium; species Symbiodinium sp. clade A. The sequence goes on along the minus strand of BGNK01000989.1, from coordinate 158,511 downwards.
GTGGTGTAGCTCGTGGTACTCTTCGACTGTAGTTTTCCTGTCGTTGTCGTCGCCGCGTGGAAGTCGCCAAGGTGATCAATGTCGTGATTGTCGGCTTCGACGTCACGTGGTCTCGGTGGTTGTGATTGTGAAAAAGTGGTGGTGGCGGTGGTGCTGGTGGATGTCTGGTTTGTTCCATCTCGTTGCTCGACGCGTTGCGTTGGTTGCTACGCATGATCAGTGATCTGCCATGATGCGGCTTAGGCGAGTCAAAGTTTCTGGCAAATTGGCTGAAGGCGTGACTTCCAAGGACCCTTGCCGCGCAAGATGTCAGACTGCATTTGGAACACTTGGGTTGCAATGTCTTGGCGGCTTTAAGCTGCGGCCGATGCCCACCAGGCGATAATCCCATCATCCTGCCCGTGCTTCCATGCGCGGTACATCGCAATCCGCAAAGTGGTGATCCTCATCACTTTCGGGCCCTTTCGACATCACTGCTTCGTGTTTATGATACTTTCCTGTCTGCAACACTCGACATTCACCAAACGATAGCCCACGGCTGGCTTCCGTGAAACCTCCCAGGCGGCTGGCTTCCGTCAAACCTCCCAAGAAGTGGTCGGAGTTGTGCCAAGATTTCACGCACTCTTGAAGTTCACATGCAAGCATACAAAGAGAACAAACATGGGCATGGGCATGGATCCGGAAAGGACTTGCCTTTTGGGCTGAGGACCTCAAGTGATCGCACATGAACAACGTGAAATACTTCTTTGTCCCCCAACCTGGCTTGGTCGAAGTCTAGTCGGCATTTTCATAAACAGTTGAGGCTATGGAGCTTTTCGGTTTGGCCATTCGAGAAGACCACACTAAGTTTGGGATGATCACTTCCTGAACAGATTCACCGACATCCTGCAGACTTGCAGCACGCACTTCTTGGGGATTGGAAGGCAATGCAATTGACAGGCCACACAGACTGGATCCGGAAACACGCGAAACAGAGGATAACCACTACAGCTTGTGGTGACGCTTGTCGCCTTTTGGAAATCCACAGCTTAGGCTTAATCTCATCCTCGTTTACAGACGTAGGATGTGATCTTGCACATCATCGGCGTGATCGGCACTGCTGGTGGCACTGGCAGCGTCATCGAATTCTGCATCTTGTCATCAACGTCCTGGGTTCCTGGGTAGTACCCTTTTGCCCGTTGTAAAATGGGGTCTCTTTATTCAAACAGAATATTAGGAAAAAAGTCTGAGGTGGAGATGTCTTCGAGAACATGTCCATGGAGGCGCTATGTGCAGTGCTGGATCGTGAGACCCAGATGCTAGCATACGAGCTGACAGAGAGCAAGAGAAGCAAAGCCTTGGAAATTCAGAGGGAAAGAAAGAGAGATAGAGAGATAGAGAAATGGAGAGATGGAGAGATGCAAAGCAAAAGCAGAGAGAGAGAGAGAGGCAGCCATTTTGGCTCAAGCCGTGAGCGTCTCAAGCCCGAGGGGGTCCCTCTGTGACCCTTTCCTGACACTCTGACACTCTTCTTCAGGCCCCCTCGTCGGGAGAACCAGACCTTTCCTTTCCACTCCGAGGCTCCGCCACTCCTTTTCTTTTGACGCATTGCTGCAAAAGGAGACAGGCTGGTTTGCGCTGTACGCCGTCGCCCTACAGAAGGAACTCGGCAGGTTCGGTTCAGTACGGTGGCCACACGTTGTCCCTTGACTTGTTCCACAGCCGCCTCACCTACAGCCTCGGCGAAATTCGGCGAACCTACTCAGCGGGTACATCGAGGAGTTTCGCGTCCCTAAGACCTGCCACGGTCCAGGACTATAGGTAACGTCAAGGTCGTGCTAATCGGTGGCGCAGGAGAATAAGAAGTATGCCTATGTATGGTGAGGGGCCGCCGACAGGTTCCAAGGACAAGGGGGGCACCCCCACAAAGAATGCCTCCGATGTAAGCGGGGACCAAGCTAACATCGTGGTCATGAAAGGCAAGATCCTGCATGCGTGTTTTTCGGTTGCGACGCTCAGGACGCTGCTGAAGTCCAGAAACACCTCAAGCAGGTAGCCGTCGCCAAAGCTGTCCAGGAGGCACTTCTACAACAAAACAAAGTGAGGACTTCACCTACCCCGCCGGCAGTCGTTTCGTCAAGCCCCTCCTCCTCCTCCTCCGCCTCCGCTTGCACACGGGGGAAACCCCTGAAACAAGGACGAGGCCTCCTGTGCCAAAGATGCTTGGTTGGACCTGGCAGTCATGCTAAACATACCGTGGGAGCGGATAATTGTATACTGTTTGGAAGACAAAACCTCACGCCACACCAAGTGAAGATGCTGCTCTTTAACCAGGACGTGCAAGCAGCAGCAGAAGATGCAGTGCAGCAAAAGGTATTGGCGACCAAACGGGGGAGACCCCCAGGTTCTCACAGCAGTTTGCCGCAGGACCCACCTGACCACCGTCTACCCAGCAACCCGACGGCCTCTACGAAGAGATCTCGGATCCAAGACAGCATCTACCAGCAGCGGTACCAGTGCCATGACGAGCACAGCTAGGACGCCGAAGAGACCGGCAACAACTACCGCTACTCCGGAGGACCAAGGTGGCAAGACGCAGGCGGGGGGCACCCCCCCTCGCAGCACAAGGGACGATGTTCATGAACTGCCCCAGCGTCCACCGCCCACACCGGGCAACTTCGGACTCCGTTTGAGGATGCCATCCAAATCACGTGAGGATGACTTTCCGTGATGTGCGCTACCTCATGAACTCCGGCAAGTACGTCGAGGTGATAGGGGGTAAGAAGCGGCAGATGTCGCAAGCTGAGGCCCAAGACTTTGAGACCTTCTCTGGCGAGCTCAACAAGAAGAGGTCCATGACGAATGACAGCAACATGTTGCTCCAACTCGTGAGACCACATAGAAGCACGGCCGGAAACGATTCCGGGGCTGCTACAAAAGGCGCGCACCCACTGGACTGTCGGTACCCGAGAAGACCCCCGCACCCGAAAAACACTCCACGACATCATGTCCTACGGTCAAGAGACAACTCTTCGCCCTCCAAGCCCTGGCCACGCTCCTACGGGTGGCCCTCTCTCCTCCTTCCGAACTACCAAAAGCCAAAAAACCGAAAGTCAAGAGACAACACCGCCCCGACTGCAAACAACCGCGGTCACTGTGCAGCCAGCACCCCCGGACTGCGCTCGAGTGAGGGGGTCGTCACTCGGCCGGGGTCGAGCCCGCCAGCCTGTGCTCTAGTCCATGAAGTTCGGGATCCAGCTCCTCCTCGTGACCCAGAACCTCTTGGTGTAGTTGCCAATCATTTTGGCGAAGACATTGTGGCACCACGGACACCTCCACTACTTGAAGAGCCTGTACCTGCCTGCCCGTCCCCTTCACAAAGCATTGATGGAGGAGACTCGCTTCGACCACAGGGGGGAAGTCCCTGAAGCAACGGAGGAAGATTGTCGTCCCGCTGCTTTTCCTCACCCAACTGAAGAGCCATCTTCGCTTACACCTCGGCAAGGAACCGACTACACCAACTACTACAGGAACGGGATGAGCAAGGGGAGCCCGCATTAACCTGGAGGTCTATGGATCCGACGAGGAGGCATGGAAAGCGTACAGGAAGACCCAAAAAGCACAGTATCGTGAGTTGCACCGGCAACAACGACGAACAAATGAGTGGCACGGTGACAAGCGGCGGACCAAGGCGAAGCGGCAGCACTGAATGGGGCAAGCTGCGTGAGTGAGGGGAAACCCCCGCAAGCTAGAGACTGTTTTTGCCGGCCCGGGTAGAAGCGACAGACCTTCTCGATGATCTTCTTTCGGGGCCTTTTAGCGTTGATGCTTCACTTTCGCTGTGGCTACTTGGTCGTTTCGGGGTCCTACTTTTTCCTTGACAAGCCTGCCGCTTTGCATGATTTTCCTCTATACGACTGTGACTAGGTACCGCTAGCACTTTCCGATAAATGCCAAGCTGGCACTCAATGCCGATTGTAGCTCTTCGAATTCCTTTTTGACGGGCCGCTGGAGCCATCCAATTCCTCTCCAAAGCTCTGCCTCGCTTCAGCGAGGACCTTGTCCGTAAGTCCATGAATTCGCGGCTTGGCGCTTTCATTCCCTGTTCGGGGGCACTCCCCTTCCAGGATGACTCCCCGTAAGAAGTGGGGTTTTTCGACTCTCTCCAATGGCATCCACAACAGTTGGGGGCGCACGAGCGCGCGGGCGGGGGAGCAATCCCCAGCCCATAGCCCCAGCGAAAGAAAGAGAGTGAGAGAGCTGTTCAGGTTGTTTGCCGTAGATCCGGTCAGGGTTCAGTTCGATTGCGATATGCAGGACCTCCACAGCCTTGGCAGGATTGCTTGTTCTCTATCGCATCCTCAAGAAAGGGGGAACCTCCTGTTGTTGACTTTCGACTTCCCGCAGGGCGGGAACTTTCCTCAGTGTACCATACTGTACCATAATGTACGGCTTTGCATTTAGCCTTTCTCTGTCTTCGGGCACATTTCCTCAGGCGATTCTGCCACCACGCTGTATCCTTGCATGTCAATGCAGCAGCCGGCCAGTAGGCTTAGCATCGCATTCTATGGGTTGGCAGGGTTGTTGCACGCGCAGTGCTCGTGAAATCCTTGCCGACTACCTCAGAAGGGGGAAGCATTGTGCCCGGGACAAGTCCCGCCTTTATGGCTTGTTTTCTTAGTCCTGCCAGTTTCTTAGTCTTGACTATACCTTCCGGGGTGCGCAGCTGTCCGGGCTCGGGTGGCGAAGTGCTCGGATTGAAACTGTGCAGCCACTGGGTGCCGTAACGGTCAGCTGACCTGATAGGCGAGGATGTCAGTGTGCAATATGACCATTGAAGCTGGGGCGCGGCACCAGCCCAAATCTGCGAAGCATCGCACTCGGACTAGTTCAGTGCTGCTCTAAGGGCGGGCATGGTGGCTCCAGATGACACTACTTTCAGCTATCTGAAAGGAAGGCGCGGGCTCGAAATCAACCATGCGCTGCAGCGGCATTGTAGCGTTTTCATTCACCTGCCAGGCCCCTGTGCCCGAAGGGGAAAGACTGGGACAAGGCTGGTGACTGCCAATTGGGGTCATGTCGTGAGCCAACATCCCAGGCAGTTGAGTACTGGAAAAGCCTGCGCACGGACAAGGGGGCGAAGTGCTCCTGATCACATGTGGAACTTCGCAACAGGAGAAGCAAGCTGTGTCTGAGATCATCAGGTTTGACAAAGAGATCAACATCGATGCAGCTGACATTGCTCCGACAGCTCCTTGAACGCAGCAGGCTTCTGTGGCAGAGATGGAGTATAAAAATTGTACATCTCTTGTGCCAAGATCCAAGGTGACGTGGGGCACAAGCCCTGAAGATGTCGTGGCCATCACAGGAACAGTTCCCGATCCCAAAGAGGAGCTTGCCCCGTGCACCCACAGTCTCTTTTCACCGAAATCGATGCAGCCCAATGTCGAGGCCAAGGATGAGACGAAGAGGACCCTGCTATCGGTCGGTCGGTGGCGGTGCAGTGTGTCCAGTGTATGTTTTGTGCATGGAGCTTCTTGCTTTCTGACCTTGGCCGAAGCCCAAGCCTGCAGAGCACATGCTCGAGCCAGGGTTTGTTTCATGATAGGACCGTGTCAGTCATGTATGATGCAGCGCTGCCACACCCCCCCTCCCCCCCCACCCCATGGTATAGTGGGTAGTTGTCTTGTTTGGCCTTGTTGCTTTCCCCGTCTGGTCTTGTTGGGCCTCGTCCCCCCCTGTGGTGGTCTTTTTGGTTGCCCCCGCCCCGCCTGTGGGGGGCAGTGTGTTCTACAGAGGTATGGTATGGTTGCTGCCGCTTGTTAGTAGTAATGTCATCGTTACATGCCTTGTCCCCTCCCCCCCTGTGGGGTGGGGCCTGTGGTCGTTTTGG